>CAJNJA010104329.1:0-18494 GCA_905231915.1 Symbiodinium necroappetens
GTATGTATGTATGTATGTATGCATGTATGTATGTATGTATGTATGAATGTATGTATGTATGTATATGTACCTATCTATGTATGCATGTATGTCTGTATGTCTGTATGTCTGTATGTCTGTATGTGTGTATGTGTGTATGTGTGTATGTATGTATGTATGTATGTATGTATGCATGCATGCATGCATGCATGCATGCATGCATGTACATACGCGTCTGTTTCTGTAGGTGTGCATGTGCATACATGTACGTCTGTCTGTGCGTGTACTTTTGCATGGATGTCTGTATGTCTGTATGTACGTTGGTCATGCATGTCTGTGTGCCAGTTGCTTGCGCTAGTTCAGGCAAGTCGGCAAGTAAAGCATGAGGGGGTTACTGGAAAGTACGTTAGGCTACCTGCATTCCTTCGCACTTGCCTTAAGAGACGATATGTCCACAGGGCCCTGTTGAAAAGCTGTGTCGCCACAGTGCTTCCAGTGTGGACCAGCTGCTTGGGCCGAGGCAAGCTCCACAGTGCTCTCAGTGCGGTAGCTCCTTCATCCAGTTCCTCCGCGCCACGCAGGTGAATTCAACCGGGTCTCTGATGTCTTTGGGGTTGCGTTAAGGAAGTTCCGGATGGGGGATCCTGGGGTGAGGGAAGGTCTCAGCTCGAATGCTGACCTAGTGTGTGCACCTGGAGGTGGATGTTGGTTGATTGATGTTTAGGCACCTCCTTCAGGCAAGTTTCTGGGCTTGTGGAGGAAAGGGTACGTGTTTGCTTGTGAAGAAGTCGTGGCACCTAGGACCTAGACACGCCCCCCAACAAGATTGGACATCACAAGCTTGACCTTGCTTCCTGCTGCCCTGCTGCCCTGATTTTCGGGTCGAGTTCCGACCGTTCCAGGACAGTAACTGGATTACTACTGCCGTGGCCTTGGCATTGTGGTACGAGGGTGGTAGAGTCTCAGCATCCGAATCCTGCCAGAGCCGTGTCACGTTCAGCCGGCTGGTCTCACCCCACAAGAGTGGGTGCAACAGCTATTCGGCACGGAGTGTTTGCCCAAGTAGTTGCAATCATCCCATGCGACCCTCGCAAGGTGAAGCGATCAGCGGAAATGACGGCATGTTCTATAGTCATGTTCCTCGTTGAAGTCACAAGGATAGGCAGTCGGCCGCTTCTCGGATGGACTGAGGACAATCCCCTTGCTCAGGGTTTCTCTTTTGACGTCCGTGGCTCAGCAATGTACGCAGCAGTTGATTACAATACTTGTCACAGCCAAAATGTCCAACACAGAGAAACAACTCTATTTACCACAAAGTGCTTTGACACACTCACTCTTGCTCTTTCAGCTCTGTGTACTAGTTAGACTAGTCTCCTGCAGCACGCAAAAGGACCAGCTGGAGAATTCCATCTCCGCGTCGCTGGCAGAAACTCCGATCCCAAAGAAACCGACCCAGGCAGGGTGGTCGTGAACGTAGCAGTTTGTGGACTGACGGAAACACTGACAAGGCACGAGTGTAGCGGATTCGCGCCCCTTCACAGCACGTGCACTCACCTTCATTTGAGTGTCCTGTGAATATGAGAATCAGAACGAACAGCCAACAGCCGAACGCGAACATGAAGGCCTAAACCCCAAACAGTGGAAGATGCAGCCTGCTCGGCCAGAAAAGCTTCCTGGCCTCCTTGAAGTTGAGCCAGCTCGACAAAGCGGAGGCCGGATGAGTTTTCAAAACACATTGTGGAGAGTCTGGTACGTAGCTAGTGAGTTCTCCATCCTCTACTGTTGAGTCTGGTTATGGGAATTCAGTTAGACAGAGCGCAAGCGTCAGAGTTCCAGAGTAGCAGGCTCAAGTAGACATCTGGCAGTCGGTTTGGACACCCTGAAACCTAAACCCTAAAAGTCCTAAACCCATCTAAACCCCTCCCAAACCCCTCAAGGCAAAGATGCACCTCAAGAACCTTCTAACACTAAAATAAACCTCAAGCTCCAAACTCAGCGCTTCGAGGCTGGGATTTGGACTGGGGTCTCGTCCCCTGTAAGGGCTCCTTCCTCTCTTATCCGTCTTGGCTTCTGAAACCTGGAGGAAGTAGTAGTGGTGGTAGAAGTCGTCGTCGTAGTCGTAGTCGTAGTCGTAGTAGTAGCAGTAGCACCCAGAGAGCCCGATACCCCTTAATTAAGGAATATACCTTAAATCATAACAGATAGCACCATTTTTTGTTAAGGCATATTCCTTAATTAAGGGGCATTGGGCTCTCTGGGTAGTAGGAGGAGGAGGAGTAGAATCAGACCTCAGCTTTTAGCAGGTGGAGAGCCGGAGCAGACTAGATGCTGCTGATCCGAGGCAGGGTGTCTCTCTGTTCTGGGTTTGGGTTTTAGGGTAGTTAGTGGTAGAGGGCTTTAGGGCTTTAGGGTTTGAGAGTTGAGTGTGCTTTGTCGGATGGCGTAAGCTTCAATTGCTGGAGCTTTCCGGGCTTCAGGGTGTGAGGCTGATAAAGGATCTTGTCCGTCCGGGATGCTTGGCAATATCTACCCGAATACTCGCAAACAGAGCTACGTCCCACAAGAAAGGACTTCGAAGGACATGATGGCATACGTTTTTGTGTCGCCACAGGGCGCTGGAGTTGACGTCATGTTTGGATGTTTGGGCGCATGCAAAGTAAGCCTTGCGGGAAGTTTATGGTCAACGCTCCGACCTTGGGAATGCAGCACAATGTCTTTGGTCTGAGTGTCGACTGCCCCCTTGACCCTAAACCCCAGCCCCGAACCCTGTGGTTGCACCAGCTGGAAACTTCACCCCGCGCTTCCCACGGGAAGGTCCAACTGCGCTATATGCCTGGATCTCAGAGCCTCTGAAGTCAGTGTAGTCTTAACCCAGAGCCAATTCTTGAAGCTGTTGCCAGAAAGTAAGCATGAACACGGGAAGATATGCCTGCTGCACAAGCAGTGTAAGGTTCTTGATGCTGACAACCCCGGTGGGCCTAGGACTATCAATGGGATGGAGTATAAACAGCAACGAGAGTGGATAGTAGCCATCGAAACGAGAGGAATCCCTGGTGATGCGGATAACTGAAGCCCTTTACTGAACATTGCCACCACGTAGAGAAGAATCTTAGGACGTCGCAGCAACCTTCACGACAATAACACTCAGCGCCGTCGTCGTCGTCGTCATCATCATCATCATCATCGTCATCGTCATCATCGTCATCATCATCATCATCCTCATCCTCCTCCTCCTCCTCCTCATCATCATCATCATCACCCCATCTTCATCCATCTTCATCTTCATCGCCCTTGTCAGCGTCATTGGCAGTACCAAGGCAATGCCAACAGAACAGTTTCTTGATATGGACTCTCGCTGAAGGCCGAGACTCCTTTGTGGTCGGTGATAGTGTGTACAAGCTCCCCTGCAACCATACGTCCAGATCTCAGAGCGTATCGGTTCCGGCAGGGTCGACCAAAGCCTGGTCCGCGGTTTAGGGGCTTCATGCGGTATCCGATTTGGTCAGAAGGCGGGATGACAGTGGGTGCTGTAGGGTTCATCCTATACTGGGTTCCCGCACCTACATCGCCCTTCGGTGTCGTGCTACCCTGGCTTCAGAGTCACTCCTCAATTTCCGAGCAACCACGGGCCCTAGACTCCTAAAGCTTTGGGAAGCACCCGGAATTCTGGAAGCTTGAGGGTTTCGTTGACCGGATCGCAGGGCTGTCGCTGCCTCAGCCCAGGTTCCACGCAGGCTGCATTCTTCTCTGGCTGAAAGGCCGGAAAGCACGGCGTCATGTATACAGCCAAACAAAGACAGCTGCCAACAATCGGAGCATCGATTCGCTTTTATGTGGGATGTTGACCTGACATACACGCGCAAGTAGCAGCGGTTTGAAGTCCAGGAATCGGTAATTGCAGTTGCCATCGCCCTTCGGCAAGATCCCTTTACCGGCCTTGACCCCCATGGCTCAGAAAGAAGCAGGGCCAAGCACGACGTCGACTGTCAGCCTGCAAGCCTTGGGTACTGAGCGGGAAAGCTCTGTTGGAGCTTGCGGGGTGTGTTTGTTTACAAACTCAGGTTTTGGGCACCGGAAAGGCTCAGTCCCCTTGTCAGGTCCTACATATTCAGTTTAGGTTTTGGGGTGGGGCCACGACGCCACGAACTGCAATGCAGAATCGATTCCTCCATGCGGCAGGCAACAACACCTGCCCGATCTGCCGACTACAGCTGCCCGAGGCAGATGGAACCTGGGCCACCCTTTTTCTAAAATGAGGTGAGAGTAAAACTGGGGTTGGCGACTCATCATGGCAACGAAGCCGGCATAAGTGTTGAGGAGTTGAGGTGGGGTAGAAGTCCAAGCGCTCTGGTCCGCTCACTGTCCACGGGGCAGATTGTGGGCGCGTGAGCCTTCAGGTACAATCGTAAGCAGCGGGCAAGCTGTCTTCTCTAGGGGTCGGAGAGGGGGTCCAGGCCCAAGCTCAAGGCGGCTCTCGCGTCAGGCAGTGGACGGCGAAGACGAGCCAGCCCGAGTCTTGGTTTTTGCTTGCGCTGTGGCGAAGCTTGGAGAGGAGTCATGTGGCAACCCAAACCCAGACAGTTTAGCACAGTCCAGAGTCCACCCCTAAAGCCCCCAGGCACGCCCAAGCAAAACATATCACAAAACCAAAGAGGAATTCCCCAGAGCATTGACTACAATAGCATGCGCAATCGCTTGGCCTCTGTGAACAGGAGATACTGGGCTCGAAAAACCCTGCCCACGACGCCGCTGCAGAAAGCCGGGATCCCAGTGCTTCTGGCGCAGGCTCAAGGCAAAGTGGGGAGGAGCTTGGGGATCTGCAAAAGCCTTCTGAAGGCGACGAGGGAGAGAGCTCAGACAAGGCGCGGAAAGCTCGGGATTTTGCACTGAGCATGCCGGAGCTTTGAAACTTGCAGCTTTCAGCTTTCGGAAAGGCTTTTAGGAGCTTGATAGGCTTTCTTCGCATTCCACATTCCCCGTTGTGTGTCTTCAGTTTCGGTTGTGGGAGCTATCTTTGTATCGGCTAAACGAGAGCTTTGTCTGTCTATTCGTGGCTTGGCTTTCAAACCAAATTCTCCCACGAGTGGAGGCGCCTTTGAACTGAAGCATTGTGGGACTTTGCATGAAGAGGACTCTGTCGCTCCCTGCACAGGAGGCTCGGCCCTTGACTCCCCCTGCCAGCGAGGCAGTTGGGAACTGTTTGCTCATTGAGGAACCTGGGATGATGAAGCTTGGTAATGGATTTCCAAAGTTTTGCACTGAACCAACAATCGAGACATGAGAGCCTGCCGTAAGTCTGGAAAAGTGGATTTTGCAGCAGTCGACTCTATGTCCCCCAGTGCTACTCTCAGCGGATTGAGTAAGTGCTGGCCACGGCAGGCCCCTCGGGGGAATGATGCTGCAGCGGAGGCAACATGTTTGACATCGGCGAGCTGGAGCTTCGAGACCGAAGAAATGAATGTCGATGCAGAAATGAAAGGAGCAATCGGACACAGAAGAGTTCCTGGGAGTTGAAAGGACGGTAGTAGTGCAAAAGCTGCTGAGCAATGCGCACAGCTTAAAATCTATTGCTTCAGTTCCAGTCCGGTCTTCTTGTTTCCTTGGGAGGCTTCCGCCAGTGATGAAGAAACATCGACAGACGTCGTCATCAAGGAGCTGTGAGCAGAGCAGGGCTTGGCGTAGCCGAGGAGTGAGGCCGCCCGGAAACCGTGCCAAGCTCAAGGCAGTCTTGCCTCGCAAGTCCTCAAGATCGTACAGCACACATTACATATCGTATGCCATGAACAATTCGAAACTGGCTTTCCATGAGTTCGCCAAGGCTGGTTTTGTTCGACCCCGTCCCAGTAGCTCATCTGTGAATCCGGGGCAGCGGTCACAGCACGAATCTTTGTGACTGAGTTCTTGGTAACAACCTGCCAATTTTGTCCGAGCTTTCTTGGAAAGGACGTGTCTGGTGAGCCGTGGGGGCCTTGGGGAGGTCTTCTGTTGTCGCACGCATGGCTACACGATTTCGTGTCCGAGCATATCGCAATTTAGTGCATGTTTTAATACACTGAGAGCTGAGAAATCCGGCAGCTGATACCCCTTCGCATGATACGATGTCCTACGTGTACGTGTCAGAACACTTCATTGCCTTTCGGTTCATCTCTTCTTCTCTGACTTCTCTGATAAAGCATCATGTTGCAGTATGTGTTGCTAGTGTATATGGTGTCGCATGTGGTACTTACAGTGTACTGGTAAATATGAAAAAATCCTGTCTTAATTTTGTTCTCGCATGAGATCGTGCAGAGGAGAGCGTGTCCCAGCACGGCACAATGTATGACACTGAATAGTGTGCTGTATCTTTATTTATAGCAAAATATAGCAAATCACTCTACACTGCCCGTGCGTAGGGCCCCCGTCGTGTCGTAACTCGCATATCTCACTCGCAGGGATGTCTTTTTCAGGGACCTTGGCAACCCAAGGTGCAACCTTTCCTTTGATTTAATACGTTGTGCTACCGTGAACTCTTGTATGTCTGCCTTGCACTGTACTATATCGCAGCTAGAGGTTCCTAGGGTTCGTTGAACTGTGCGGTGCCATGAGCGTATAGTCTGCTGTCGAGGTATTCTTGGTTAGTGCGTGCTGTAGTGTGTTAGGACGAATCATGGCATCGAAGCTTATTAGTCTGGACGAATATGATACCTGCTCCTGTCAATTCCAGATGTATGTTTAGGTTTTGCATGGATTGACGCGAATGGCTTGTCATCGTTGACTGCAGTGTCTTGAAGGGGGTCATCGCATGCTAGTTTGTCTCAGCATATGTCCAGCCTCATGTATGGTATCCGATCGCACATTCTACGCGTAGCGGAATTGCCTACATTGCCGTTTGATAGCTTGTTTTTGCATGCCCCGATGTACAGCATGCTTTGCCGCAAGTCGCTGGTAGCTTCGAGGTCTGCCGGTCAGCGGGGGCACAGTCTGCAGCCTGGTACGGTCTCTGCGGGTTTATGGAATGATTCCATCTCTGTGTTAACTATGCATTTGATCCATTCTTTTGCGCAGCTTCAAGCTTTAGCCGAGGTTTCCGGGGATTCAATTATCTTGGGATCAGGTCTGACGCAAATCTTGAGCTCACTGTATCTCGTTACACCGCTGTCGGTGTCAGGTCCCTGCAATCTGCCTGGAGCCTTGGAGGACGATGATGCAGACCAGCCGGATCTGCAAGGCCCCGGCACAAGTCTGTAAGATCGTATGTTGGGCAACACAGCCCAGCAGCACACGTTGCCGTCTATTCAGTCGTTGTGGGTCCTCTGTGCTGCCACTGCCAGCGGTCTGCTGTTACCCAATCTGCAGAGAGATCAATGTCTGAAAGATCTGCCGAAGCTGGTCCATCCCTATGCCAACTTCACTTATGCATCATATGTTTTGCCAGACTTCAAGAATGTTAGCGTTGCTCACCTCAAGGTTCTCTCCGGAGGTAAAGGAACCGTGGATCCTGAACCGTGTAAACCCTAAACGCTTAAACGTTAAACCCAAACCCTAAACCATACAGTAGTGGTTCAAGTAGTGGAGGCCCAGAGGCCCTGCTGTTGAGGTGAGATGCCAGTTCATTAGCCCCACTCCTAGTCTGTGTTGTCTGTATGTACGCGTAAACATCATGTCAACACACACTACATAAATTGACAAGCACTCACGCAAATACATGCATGCACAAGCAAGTCGAAAATAGTTTAGAAAAGCTTTATCTACATCTGTATATGTGAGGCGGCCAGTAAAGGAGAAAAGGAAAATGGACAAAACAAGTAGACTCAGCTTTAGATCACAGCCATAGTGCATATAGACAGATAGACAGACAGACAGATAGATAAGCAAAGCAAACAGTTATAAGCACACGCCCATACAAATGCACACATATTTATGTATCTGTCACGCATACATACATACATACATACATACATACATACATACATACAGACACACACGCATGCATATATATATATATATGTATGTGTGTGTATAGCATACATTGGCATACATATTTATGTGACATGATGCATGATGCTTTTTCACAGCAATCATCATAATAGTACGTATAATACTCTACGTTACGGTCTTGGCCTGTGCAGGCTACGAGGCCGACCAGGCTCGAAGAGCTCTTCCCATGATGGGCGGGGTGGGGGGTGGGCGGCGCGAAAAAATGTTTCCTGAAGCTTCCATACGGACTTTTTTGTGGTGTAGGGTTAGAGCATACGGCTTTCGAGCCCTCTACTCTCCAAAAAGATGGTGACTGCAGTGGTGTACTTTCAGGTTTTGGGTCTGCTGTTGAACCGTCCGTGGCTGACTGCCTCAGGTGTGAGTCTAATCTTGGGACCATGCAAGCAACGCAAGGTGCTCACTTTAGGCTCGGTTCATTGCAGCGGAATGTTGTGATTTTTAACATGATGTCTAGGTTGACCGTGGATTGTGAAGCCTACGAAAGAGCAGGACAGGCATTGTGTCGTGCCTTAGCTACCGTTGCAAGGAAGCTGGGTGTACCATGAGCTTCTCCGGTCGGTGCTGCTGTTCCAGCGTGTCGTGGATATCGGTTGTCAGATTGAGCATAAAACCTTCAAGCCTTTAACCACAGCCGACCAGCAAACCACTCAAAAGGGGGTTCAATCCAGGGGGGTTGGGTAGGCTAAATAGCACGCACTGTCAGGAGAGACTGAGAACGGCGGGAGGCGTCGTCCCTCCTGTTCAGTGATTCTGAGCGTACCGTTCGCGATTGCTGCGAAGGTGGCTTGTAGCCTAGGGCTCAGGTTTGTTGCATGGTCCTAGAAGCCAAAGTCAACGTGCGACTTCAAAAGCAAGACGTCTGACACACGAGAGGTTGGCACCTTGTAGTTAGGTGCATGGCACTGTGGATCGCCAACGATTTTTACATGCCAGCGTACCTCTGCAAATCGAGTCGTTTCAAACACGATGGCATATGTCTTGGTCGTGAGAGCCGGTGTCCGGCATACAGTCTAGTAACCTTTGATTAGAAAAAAGACGCGCAGTAGCAGTTAGAGCATGCAGCATAACATCTGCGAACTCTTCTAGACTACAATATGCTAGCGTAGAATTCGCAGTGTAACTGCTGCTTCCCTCGAGCCCAGCAGGAAACTAACATGCAAGTACGGAGCCACCATTTCCACCTGCGGCAAGTCCGCGCGGAGGGGGGGTTTGCTTAGCAGCCCAGGACTTTGGGCCGGCTATCGGTTTGTGGTCCTGTAAGTTTGCCGGTATTTCAGATCGGGCTGTCGTGTCGAGCCCCACAAAAATTCAGCAACAGCCTGGAGCGCCAGTAATTCTGCCGCAAGTTTTCGGCTTTGGGCAATGTGGTGTTATTGGATTGGCCTTTGAAAGCTCTTCGGAAGCAAGGGATGTATGGTCGGAAGTGGTCTTGAGGTCCTGGGCTGTGATGGTTAACTAAAGTAACTAAAGTCAGCCAAGCTTTGGAAGCTGCATCTTTAAACATAGATTCCGGCGATTCGAAGTGCCACTTCCGGACCGAGGCAGCGAAGCTCTAACTCCAAACACCCTAGTCTTTCACTGATCCTTGATCCGATTGAGTTCGGCTCCTTTCTACAGCGCTGCCCAGCTTACGCTTCTAAGCTGATGAGGAGCTCGGCAGGGTGACTAAGGGGAGTTAATCGCAGCAGCCTTAGACCTCGAAGTCCGTGCAGTGGCACTCGGGCTTTCTACATGTCAACCGAGTTGACTGATGTACAGGCCTTGTTTCACTTACCAGGGTGGAGGTTCCATTTGTGAGGAGGCACATGTAGATCGCGAGGGAGTACCTCATGATGCGAGAGCTCTATGCTTTCAGCCGTACAGCTTTGCTACACATGACGGATTGCAAGCACGATTGCACATCACGGTGCATCTGCATCTGCACAGAAGGAGAATCCTGAGATCCAATATTCGAGCTGCTGAGTAACGTGTTCTCCAGCGTCCTTCCCGTGCCTACGCTAGAAGGCCTAAAGTAGCGGAGTGGCCCCCTCAGTAAAGACAAGTTAGGTGGATTCTGTGGGTTCTGAACCTTGCAGCCGCAGATTCCAGGAGGAGTTTCTGCCTTTGCCCTGACGTATTGCCTCGAAGGCTCGAAGGATGCTGTCGATGGTAAGCATCCTGCAATTACCCAGTCACAGATACATCGTGCAGGCGAACCGGGAAATGCAGGATGTTTGTCAGCAGCCGAAGGGGGCTGACCAGGAGTACAGAGGGCCGTACGCTAAAATGAAGACTCTTTCAAACTTTCCGCACATCCCAGCATGGCCCACCCTCATGCAGAATTGTTTGTCGGCTTCCTTTCACTGTCTCAGCCTCCCAAACGGTCGCACTCGTGTGGGGCATTTTTGCACGAGGCCCAGTGTCTCTCACAGGCGCCCAAGTTTCGTTAGCAGCATGAGGTCGGCAGGCGTTCCGTCCTCTTGCCGATGCATCTAGTGGCCCAGTTCTTCGTGCAGGTCAGCTTGAAATGCCAGGCTAGGAAGAATGTGCAGGCTGCAGCACTTCGACTCGAAGAATGCCAGAAATTCTACAGTGGAACATGAGGAACACGGGCAGTAGGAGGGTTTGAAGGTCCGCGAGTGATGAGGCAGCATGATCACTCGCCAGCAAGGCACAGATTGGCTTTGCCCAAGCGGCAGAATTCTCTGGGCACTGCCAGCATTGACGACTCATGAGACTCAGGAGTCCAAAAGTAGAGCCGTCCTCCAGATCAAAGCAGCATGGCAGACTCTGCCGCTGTGCCTTGTGTGCTTTTTAATGGGCGACCACAGAGCTGCAGTCTGCATCGACTCAGGGGGCCTTCCGAGCATCCGATAGTTTGGGAATCGAAGCCGGAGGGTTCAGCGCCCAGGGAAGTTTAGGGTTTAGGGTTTAGGGCACATTGGCGTCGGAAAAACAGCTCCCCCAGCTCTCCGGCCCGGTCGTTGCAAGCTACAGAAAGATTTAAATTGGCATGAGGTGGGGCTCGCTGATCTAGAACCCGGTAGTATTGCCGGGATTGAGGGTCATTTCCTTTGCAGCGAAGGTTTCAGAAGAGATCTTGCGCCACAACTTCGGTTATTGCGAGATGATCCTCAAACCCACTTTGGGTGCCCTCCAGTGGTCTCGAGCCTGAGCCGCGCGGGTGGGGCTATCCACGGAGAAAAGGCAACCTGCTGCTGTGGTCTTGGTCTTAAACAGAGACATTTCGTCTCTTTTCCTCGGCTGCTGCTGGTCGCTTCACGAGGGCTTTCATGAGGCAGGCGCCACAACTTCCACTGCCGTGAAGTGTTGCGGGCCCGCTTGCGGTTCAAGCTGGCTCCGATTGGCCGAGCAAACTGTGCTTGGCAACCGAATCCTTGCCTTCTCTTCGGAGAGCCCTGCAATACATCTGCAAAGACTCCCCAGACTCGAGCCCGGAGCCCCGAACCAAAAGCCCGACCCAAGCCACGGCCGCGGAGCAACCTCAATCTCTGAGCCCAAGACCGACCAAAGCCCTAAAGCCTTAAACTTCGATAACTTCGTCTGGTCAATGCAAGTGCCTTGGCCCGGGGCTCGTTGAAGTGAAACTCGAGAGCGTGTGGAACGCGTCGGGCACCGAGGCGTAGGGCATGGCCAACGAACGAGCGATGCCTGCCGATCCGACCCTGACTGTGCGGGCCCATGCTGTACTTTAGAGCCTCCTCTGGTGCGAGGGGGCAGTCATGTCGGAAGACCATGCAAGAAAGACAGCAACTCGATCGTTCTGGGATTCAGCCAAGACTGTCCGAAACTGGGCGATGCCCCACAAATCAGCAGAGACACTCGGCGAAACACCGATAGTACGTCGGCCGACGTGGCACCAAAACAAGAAGCAGGATGCAGGGTCGGCTTCTGTATGGATGCTTGCAATCATGTCATGGTGGGGGAATGTATAGATACATCAGCAGGCCTTGTTTGCTGTTCTGCTGTAGCTTTGGATTTACAGTGGGTGGCGAGATCGGACACTCAAGGCCCCCCGTTCCACATGATGCCGGCTCCGAGGATAGAAATCCTCGCCGACGGCGCTATCGAAAGGGCCAGGAGATCTGCCAGGCCCATGGGGGGTCTAACATGCCCGAAGCGGTGTCTACAGAGTGTAGCTTCCGAAGATCTGGAGTTTCCACCTTCCTTCGGAGTTCAGGCCTTTTTCAGAGTTTTAGGGCTCTGCAAAGAAGCCATGGGTCCGAAGCCACCCTTAAAGAAGCCGCGTGGCCAGGAGGACCAATTTCAGAGGCAGAGGCCAGCATCAGTCTTTTGTACGTCGTCGACCAAAGGGCGGGGCTTTTCTGATGTTTTACGTTCACAGTGCGGCTGCAGATCCGGTGGACCAACTGAGGTTTGCCGTGTTGTAGTCTTGGGTGGAACTAGAAGGATGGGAGAAGAGCTAGTTCGGCAAGGTTCTACACTCACCCATGCCCTCCGGGCTTGACGAGACGCTGCAAGACTTTGGGCAAGACTTCCAATGGGAAAGTTCGAGACACATGAGAAACTTTGGCATTGAATTGCCTGAGCACTACTACTGTACATCTTACACCTTCAATGAAGCGCTTGCCTTAGAACCTCAGGCTCGAAGCTACCCACGCGTCGAAGACCCAACCATTGAGCCTGAGTTTGGATCTAACTTCCCGAAGCAGCTGGAGAAGCTTTGTACTCCAAGCTTTGTGATCCAGGCGTACACTGGAAGGCAACAGGCCGCGGTCTTTTTGGCTCCAGATGCAATAGGGATTCCTCTTGCGTCGTTTGGATTGGTCGCGGCGTGTTCGTTTCCTGCTTTTTCCCGACCCGCTGTCGAAAAGTCCTCGAGGCCACGACCCAAACGAAAGGCAACCGCTGAAAATTCCAATTTGGCTATGTCATGTTCCCCGTGCGGCCAGAGCAAACTCAGGCTGAGTTATATCTATAGTTCAATGAGATGAATAAATAAATGCTACTGCCAATGTCACAGTTGCCGTTCAGTTTGTTGTTGTTATTTTTATCGCCGGGTCGTTGCCGTTAGCAGAATCTGAAGCCATACCACTTTCCTTGCAAGTGTGACTACTACCAAGTGTCGTAGCAGTTGTGGGGGTGGGAGAGTTGTTGCCGTTGTTGCTGTGATGGTTGTTGTTGTTGCTTCTGTTGCTACTGCTGCTGCTGCTGCTGGTGGCGGCGGCGGTGGTGGTTCTACTATTTTGCACCACTCTCATATACTTCAGTGCGTCAAAGTTCGGAGAGGTCGAAGCGCGAGCGGGGCTACCAAGGAGACACGTGACCTTCCGGCATTATGCTTGCATGGTGCTCACTTTTCAGACGAGCAAACCCGATCTGAAGCGAGACTGGGGCTTAGGGGTGCAACGTGGTTTCTTGGGACAGTAATCCGGTCTTTTTATCAGGCAGCAATGCTGCCTTCAACACTTCTCGAGAGTGTCTTTCTATAGGAAGATGGCAAGTCGTGCGAATGGACACGTTCGTGGGATCCAATAGCCCCACAAGGTATTGCAGTAGGTACGGTGCTTGCGCCAGGGAGGGGCAATGACAGGCGAGAACGACAAGATGGCTTCACAGTGCATGAAATTAGGTACCTCCCTGACTACCATGAGACCATGGTGCACTACAACAAGTCCTTCGGCGTGCTGCAGGAGCGCGCTCTGAGCCCTGCTGGTCACAGGTCGTTTTATTCGTTTGATGGCTTCGTGCTATCGATGATCTATTCCGAAGTCCATTACAGCTCGAGCTTTGCTACTGTCATTCCTTTGTTGCCAACCGTCGCTTTGTCCCAGTGACCTCAGAAGCCGAAACCTCTCATCAGCGGGCAGGACGTTTGTTGCGCCGAGCTGTATGGTAGCACTAAATATTGTCGGGCAAGGTTGAAAGTACAAGGGAGGCTGAAGTTCTTCCCTATGGCATCCTTCCCGCCACCGCCACGGCCCCATCCGGAAAAGATATCTCCCACGAAAGAATGACTGACATGGAGACAGCTTTTGTTTAGCTAGAGGACTCATTTTGATATGATGCTGGCAGCACCGCCTGTGTTCTTGTCAAGTGTGTCCCGCACTTAACGACCGCTACAGTGCAAGCTCAGAGTGCAACTGCGTCTGGCGGGCCCGACAATCACCCGAACTACGCAGCAGAACCAGGAGCTTTTCGACCACAGGGATTTCGTGGGCTTTGTGGAGGAGTTGCATGGCTCGCGCCTGAAGTACTCTGGAGAGTTCTCGCGCAAACCCTGACCCACCGAACACCGCAGCAGCTGAATCCTGTCTAACTTCAGACTCCTAGTCTTATCAAAGTCTTGGAGTTTTGGGTGCAAACTTCAAAGAAGGCCCCCGAAGGCATAGAAAGCCGAAGGCATGCCAGACTGTCATCTTCTTCACAAACAAGCAAAGACTGAAGGTGACTACCTGTGTGTGACCCCAAACTCTAAACCCTGAAGCCCTCGGGACCTTTCTCTGCTGAATCCTACACCTGTACACTGTGCACCAGGGTTTTCTGCTCAGTGCCACTCGCCTGGAAACTTAGCGAGTTCGCATGGCCCCCTTCGCACATCTTGCGTGGCAAGAAGAGTGAAGCCACAACAACAGGAATACGACTCGGAACCTAATGACGTAGTGCGGTATACGGCAGTGAGCACGCATCCATCGACGATAACCAACATCTCAGTACCTCTGCTAACAAATGAGAAACGAATTACAGTGGCAATGCTGGCAACAAATATGATACTTGAGATTGTCTGACTAAGCAAGACATTAAACAGTATCGTCAATATTCGTCATGGTGATTAGAAAGAATCAGCATCACCCCCATGACCATAAAGATCACCAGAAACAATACAATCACATCTTCGTCGTCCTCGTGGTCGAAACACAGTGGCAGCAGTCTCGGCAGGAGTAGCTGAACATGTAGGCTTAAGCCCTCAACCCTAAGCTGCCGGAGAGCATCTTGCGCTTGTTTTCATCTCTGCCCCTGCCCACCATGTGATGCCTGCTGAATTTCTGCGTCGCGGGCTCTCGGCTCTCTCAATTTCCAGGACCTCGTGGTTCCCAGCCTAGAGCAAATGGTGACGCAGTCGAGTTAAACAGCAAACCGATCAGAAACTGCTTAAATAGTACGGTCGCCCGTTATGAAGACCGTCGACTGACCATGCTTCCTCGTTGAATTAGTAGGTGGCGTGTGCAGCACGGGTTTGGGCTCGGCCATTCTTGAAGCTTCCCCACCCAAGTGAGCTGACCTTGATGGAGGAGGGGTTTGTGCCACCGGCGACCCCTGAACCAGGATCCCGATCCCTCAACCCTACCCAGACACCTTCAAAGCCTTCAAAGCCTTCGCCGAGCGCCATGGGAAGCTGCTGTTTCGTGTGGCTTCATCCGGTTGCTGTCGACTCATGCGACGATAAGGGCAAGGTTGTTTCGAGTGCCTTGGATCAGAGCTCTGCCAGGTTTTCGGGTTCCGGAATTCTGGGCTGATCTGGGCTGATAAAAGCCAGGTGGGTGGAGGGATCCTGCTGCTACCCATATGCCCCTAAGTAGCTCCTTTTTGGGATTACCTTATAGGATTCTAAATATATACCATAAAAAGGAACTACTTAGGGGCCTATGGGTAGTGCTCATGACTTTACACAGACGACTCTGCGCTGAGGCTCGAGGCCCCGGCCTCGGGAGGACGACTACCGAATCGGAGTCCAGGCTCCTGAACTGAATCAGCTTAGGGTGTTTGGGTTTAGGGCTTAGGGTGCTACGGTTTTTTTTGGGGGGAAAAGGGCCCAAGGTATAAAAGCTAAAGTGGCTGAAAGCGATCTTCCAAACTCGGGATGCGAGGTTCGAGGAGGGATCAGGGTTTCGCGAAATTCGGGCTAAGGAACGCGGAAAAAGGTCGCAACCGAACTCAGGCAACTGGGCAGGATTCAGGAAACTGGAACCCTGGATAATAGATACAGAAACCTCGACAACCGTAGAGAGACTGAGAGAGTTCAAGACAGAAATCCGCAGGAACCGTCTGTTGTTGTTTTCATGGATTTGTCCTCGTTGCTTCCTGATTTTTCCTGCAGTTTTCTGGAATTTGTTCTCTTGAACTTGTCAGCCTGTTTTTGAATGTGCTTGCCGAATCCGCAGGTGCCCGAGGTCCATCAGCAACAAGATTCCAGAAAAGCCATTGAAAGGCAACGCTTTACGGTTCTACGGACGAACCCCACAAGAGCAACCTGCCGGTTTGACGTCTAAGAGTCCACGAGCATGAGCGCAGCTTGTGCAAAGTTGAATTGGCCTTGGCACCTGTCTGGCCTAGAGTAGGGACATGGGATCTCGTTGCTCAGGGCTTGAGAGATGGACTAGCTGTGTAGATTCCCTTCGATGGCATGTCAGCAGAGTCGTGCGAACCTCACGACGTGCCATTGTCCCGTAAGCCCGCTGAGTGCGTGCCGTGGCCTAAACCCGAGGCGCTGCTTTGCAGCGACGAGCTTCGGCGCTTCGCGCGCTACGCAGGTCTCCACGTGCGTCAGGGATCTTCTTTGCGAGACCTGGCCACGAGCCTGGAACCTCGGAGCCCCTTTTGCCCAAACGTGCATCCTGGTACAGCTTGCATTTTTAGAAAGTTGAGGGTTTGAGCTGAGAGGCACCAAAAAAAGTCAAGAAAAAGACGACCTAAGCCCCAAGCCCAAAAACCCTGCTCCCCAAAAGCCCCAGTCCTAAACCCAAAACCCAAAACTCCTCCGCATTTTGTGGCCACCGCCCCGCAGGTCTGCCGGCAGTTCCGAGGGTGCCGGCCTTGGCACCTCTTCGGTCGCATGGGGTCCTCGGTTGGGTTAGGGTTTAAGGTTTAGGATTTGGGGCTTGGGGAGTTTAGGTATGGGAGTGTGGGGTTTTAGGGTTTAGGATTTGGAGTTTGGGGTTTGGGGGTTCAGGGTTTGGAGTGTAGGAGTTCAGGGGTTTTGGGTTTAGGGGCTTGGGGGTCTCGGGTTATACGGGGGGCTTAATCGTTGCTCGGTCTGAGATGCTAGAGGAGTCCATGAGATGGAGATGAGTTGAGGGATATGACAAGACAATAAGGGTATGCCATCAACAATTTGAACCGGGTTTTGGATAGATTATATTACAATTCGAAAAGGGAGCCCTATGACATGAGGAAGACAATTACTAATTACTCAGACGTCTGCGTTAAGCCAGCGGACCATGTGCCATGCATTCGGCAGGCAGGAGATAAACTGAGACTGCTACTCGCAGCTTCAGGCTCCCTCTTTGTAGTTGCATGTATTGCAAACCAGTCAACCTCGCCGAAGCTTTTTGTTTCAGCTCCCTGGACCCTCGAAATCCCATGATCTTGGCTTTTCATCCCTCTCTGTAGCTCAGCAGGGTGCTCATACAGGGGTCGGAATAATTGTTCCCTTCAAACGGAAGCCTTAAAGGGAACCCTAAACCCTATTAAACCCTAAACCCCTAAACCCTAAATCCTAAACCCCTAAACCCTAAACCCCAAATCATTAAGGCCCTTATGTAATGTTAAAACCGAACGTCGTGCAGCGGCCGAGGCCGAGGCAGTGGGTCGCACCTGGCGGCAAGCGCTGGGCAGCGCGGACGTCTGGCGCGCGCTCTGCGGCTGTCTCAGGGTTTAGGGCTTTTACTGTTTAGGGATTTAGGGGATTTTAGGGGGTTCAGGGTTGAGGGATGAAGGGGTTTAGGGTTCAGGGTTTAGGGTGTCTCAGAGTTTTAAAGCCCCCTGCAGCATTTCCTAGATGTGCACGCATTGAATCAAAAGTGTGTTTCCACCAAGCCACAAAAGTGGTGTTCAGAAACTGCTGTTCATTCACCTGGCCCAATATACTCTGATCGGATTCTGCTAACTTCCATAGGCAAATTGAAACATCGGCATGTGTGCGGAATGCCCATGGCCCATGCGGGCATCTAGAAAGCACTTCTGGTTTTGTTTTACAAGCCGCCATCGTGGCCTCGTAATGGCATGGAAAAGCATTGAAGCAGCACTGCTCCTAAACCCTAAACCCTAAACCCTCAAGAATCTTCTCGTCCAAGGTCTGGACCTCTCCTCGGGCAGCCGGATGCTGAGGTAGGGGTTGGGTTCTGCAACCCAGGATTTAAATTCGAGCTCTTGTGGCAACCTGTGCAGGGGCATTGGGAGCAAGGTCGTCCTCCTCATAAGTTGGTTTGGCAGGCATGGCTTCGATTTAGTTTCCCTGCTCATAGGTGGGGGACTTCTTCTTCAAAGACGATCGTTCACGCAAGGGTGTGTACCTGTGTGTTTGTTTCGGATGGTGGTGCCTTTGTCTGTGGCTCATGTGAGGAAAATGGCAATGACATGAGTCGGGAGTGCTGCTGTTGGCGAGCAGTTGCGGTCATGTTGCATGATTCGTCGTCAGTTGTCCCCAACGTCGTGGGCAATGACGAGAGTCGGAAGTGCCGTCTGACTCGTGGTGATGACTAGACTTCCACATTTGGGACTTCTGTGAGAGCTCTGCTGCTGACGAGCCGTTGAGTGGACGTTGCATGGTGTGTTGTCTGTGCCGGCATGGGCAGTGA
>CAJNJA010104340.1:0-18299 GCA_905231915.1 Symbiodinium necroappetens
TCGGTGACTGGCCGCCTGCCTATTTGGGCTGAGACCCTTGAGGCCAACCAATCCGGGGAAGGGTTTGATGACAGCCAGGCGATGCGCTAATGTGCTGGCTGGGGGTCAGGGAGTGGTGGCACGGGGGATAGCTCCGGATTCGGCTCCGGCTTTCGTCCGTAAACAGTCCCCGGCACGCATGGGAGGCCGTTCGTTGCTGATGATTGTTTGATGCTGCTGCTGCTGCTGCTGCTGCTGTTAATTTAATACTGTGCTGCGACTGTGCTGTTAGTAGTTTAGTACTTAGACTATTTAGTACTGTTCATCCTGTCAGTCAATTCTGTCAATTCTGTCATATAATATTCCGCTATTCGGCTATTCTGGCTATTCCGAATTATTCTTATTTGAAAATTGAAAATTATTTGAAATTATTTGATTCCGAATTTATTATCTGGTCCTTAACTTTACTGAACTGGATTCATACTTGATTCGTTCACCATGGGAGCATGGAAGACCATCACTGATAGTCGGCTCGTTGTGAATTCGGCCGCCCATCAGCCACATGAAGGCCACATCGGTTTGAGCAGGGTTGGGGTCCGGGCCGGGTTAGTTAGGGTTCAGGATTCAAGGTCCAGGTAGGATAGGGTGGCGTGCGGTAGCGGGGTCACGTATTGTGTGTCTTTGTTTTGTATCTGTATCTGTATCAACTGTATCAATGTATCAATGTCAGTACGTCTGCTTAACGGTCTCTGTCTCGTCTCTGTACGTACACTGTTACACGGTGACAGACAGAGTTACCGAGTTACACAGTGTCAGTGTCACATCATGTCACAATGCTACACATGTCACGCCGATGTCCTGTCTGTCACTGTCTGTCAGTTTCTTATGTGTGGGTGTACACGCTGGCAGGAGCTTCGAGGCCTCATTATCCAGAACGACGATGAGCTGTTGGTTGCTGTGAGAGACGGCAAGAAACGCGCTCGGATCGGGAACAAGCAGAGTATCGGGCATTCCAAGGCGGCGGCAACCTAGTTCATATTTTTTCGAGAAGTTCTAAATCAATTATATTAATTAATTATATTCACAATTATAAATTATAAATACATATAAAAATAAATAACTTTTAAATAACTATAGACTATAGACTATAGACTATTAGACTATGTAATTTCTAAATTCTAAAATTATCAATTCATAGGTTGATTCATAAAAATATAGACAGAGTGACAGTGTACAACTCTAGTATCTGTTTTAAAATAGAACATGGCCACTCTAGCTGGCAGCTGGCTGTAATGGGCTAACTCAGTTTGTAAAGCTGGTTTTAAACTAATGATTACTAATGATAATAGCGCCGAGACGAGACTATCAGACTACGTCTAGTCTGTTTAGTCTGGTCTATACGGTCTACAGTCTTTAGTCTATACTGTACATCGTAAAATATTAAACTTCTTCAGGGTGCCCCACCGTGTGAGTAGTCGGTTGAGAGAATCAGGGCCCTAAGGACTAAGGATTGATTGATGTGATGTAACTTGCTAAACTTTCGGTTTCGGTTTGACTCAGGGTCTGCCCCGCCCATGTCAGGTCATGACGTTCGATACGAAAGGTGCTGCAACGGCAAGCTACAAGGGTGAGAGCAAGGAGATCCAAGATATCAAATCGCGGATGCCGACAAGAGGGCAGATGGAGCAGAACAGGATGCGTTACTCGGGCAAGGTCGGGGGAGATGCAGACTCAACCTGCCCCGAGAAGTCGGGGAGTGAAGATGAAGACATGGGCTTTTTCTCCTTCCGCCACTCGAGATCCGGGTCCTCCCGAGAGGACGCGAATTCCAGAAGCCGATCCTTGAGAAGATCCTTTCAGATGCCTGGGCATCGGGGGAGGTCTCGCAGCAAGTCGCTTGACAGAGAGTCCTCCATGGACATCCGGTCCAGGTCGCGGTCGCAGGCTTTGGAGTCTCGTCGTAGCCCGGCTGAGGATTTCCAAGAGCAGGATCTGGAAGGGTTGACTCAACCTGATCCTGTTGAGGAACCGGTGGCGGCGGCGGAGAAAGAGGTGCCCAAGCAGCCCAGTGGCAAGGGCAAGGGTAGGGGCAAGGCGAAGGCAGCGGCGAACAAGGGTTCTTCGCGGATTCAGAAGATTGTGAACAAGGCCCAGCAGTTGTTCGACTCTAAGCAGACGCAGCTTTCGGACAACAATTTGTGGTCGGCGAAGACAAAGACGAGAATGGTCCAGCAAGGGGCACAGGCTCTGGAGGACACAGCTGCCAATCTCATGCCGCACGGGGAGGATGATGAGTCTGCGAAGCAGCTTATTGGTGATATGCTAGCCTTTGCGGAGGCCGCGAAGAAGAAGTATGAGCTGTTCTCGCGGCTCAGAGCAGGCTTGGCAACTTGGCCAGACTCGGACCTGTCGTTGACTCAAGAGGACCGGGAATATTAATACTTAACTTAAGTTACTTAATATAATAAATAAACAATTTTAAATTCTAAATAATATGTAAATAATACATAAATAATTTTTATGGATGTCGTTGTTGTGTTGCACTGCATCACTGATTCTTGCACTGCACACACATGAGCCGCGTGAGAGTTCTCCTGTGGCGCCTGTGCATCCATCCCTGCCTTGCCTTGCCGGATCAGATAGGAACACTTCCTAGGTAGCATCTGCACCCGAGCTTGGGTTTGTGCCAGATTCGTGGTATCACACGGTATCACAGCCCATGGCTGGGAATGGGCTGCCTGTCGCCGATGTGGTGTACATCCATGCCCGCTCGGTGCGGGATGTGACGGTTCTGATGAACCCAGTGTTCAACATCTTCGTTCTTGGCGATGATCCACGATGGCCGCCGTCCCCTCCAGCCACGGTTGAGCCACGGCCAGAAGATGAGCGTCACTGCAGCAGTTCAGATGAACCCGACAGCGATGGCGAATCTCCACCGGGCAGTGACAGTGATGATCACCTAGAGAGGCACCAGAAGAAGCGCAAGAAAACCAAGAAGGACAAGAAGTTAAAGAAGGACAAGAAGAAGACGGTGAGAGCACCCAAGAAGCAGCACCAAGGCGGAGAGGGCACTCGTCAGCGATGGCACCGTTCCTTCAAGGCGACTTTGAGCTGTGGTGTGCATATCGACATCGGCGACCCCCGTGACATCGATGATGATGAAGTCGAGTGAAAGGGGGGTCATCAAAACAGATGGCTGAGATGATCAGGGGATGCTTGCTATTGGCCAGTCGGTTTTGATATCGCTCGCACGCAGGTAGGAATTTTAACCTGGTAGATGGTAACGTAACTGTAATTTGAAATGGCTGGGGCCATTGGCATTCGGGTTCACGGTTTGAGTTTGAGTCGATGTTTGATGTTTGGGCGGTTAGGACTACGGCTAGGGTGTTTGTGTTGTAGTAGGATTCAGAGGATTCAATATCATTATTCTTCTTCAGTATCATCAGTGATCATCAGTGTGTATCAGTATGTAACGTATGTATGTAACATGTAATATATGATTCCGTAAGTTTTGACTATGTGACTGACTGAGCTAAACTGTGGGCGAGTCAAGCGACATAGACTAGACATGCTGTGTGGCCTTGCTGCCAGGGCATGTTGACGTGCTGCGTGGCCTTTGAGCCAAGGCACGTATGTGGGTCGGGGTGATATGCTGCTTGCCGCCAACTCGATATGCGCTGCAGTGGCATCATTCATTGTTTAATTTAATTTAGTCCGATGAAGTCCGATGGTTTCAACCAATGTTTTCATCTCTTGACTACTGGAAGGTGCAGCTGCGAGGGCTAAGCACATCTGGTGATTTAAATGATCTCCCGAGAAGCGAGCACCCCAAACCATGAAGGAGCGCAGCCTGTTGGTCAGCCTCGCCCCCTCGATGGTGGCTGACATTTTGGTGAGCAACACCAGGGAGGTGCTGAAAGGATTGGAGAAGGAGCCAGCCTATTCGCATGTTGTGTGAAATTGGAAGAAGTAGAAGCAGTAGAAGAAACATTGTCAGTCAGCATTGAGTCAGCATAGTCGTACCGTAGTATTTGAGTGGAGTCGATAGAGTTGATTGAATTATAGACCGACTGATAATCTGATAATCTGATTGATAGATTTAGAGTGTGCGACTTCATTGCAGGATGAAGGGTCCAGCTACGCTTTTTTCCGGGTGCTGGCGAACGACATGACGGAGCCAGCGGCGATCAACATGTCCATCTATGCGGACAGCTTCAGGAACAAGAGCACTGCACCGGGAACGGCCCGTGCTGTTGGGAGTCTCCAGCAGCAGCTCCTGAACATGTTCTGGGACCGGCTCTTCCGCATCAAGGATGTTGCGTGTGTGAGGGCGCAGATGGAATCGCGGCTCGGCGCGTCCTGAAATGATATGATGCTTCTATAATTCTGTGGTTGATATGATTCTAAGTTCTAAGAAATTCTATGAGTCTATGATGCAATGATGATGTGATCTCGACAATATCGATATCTGATATCGATATCGATATCATTGATATTGATATCATATCATATCATTGACAATCGGTGTTTGATGTTACGATTGATAACCCAACTGAGGTTGCCAGTCTCAACACTGGACCTGCCCAAGCTGCCTGCCAACTATGAGCCGGATGCGGTAGTCATGCAGGGTGACGCGAAGTACTGTGCAATGGTCATGTTCGAGATAGAGGTTGTACGAAGCATGACGGTCCCCTTCGCGGAGGAGAGCGCCGCATTGTGGCTTTAGACTGTTGTTCATGGACAATAGGTTATTAATAAGTTTCAGTCTAAGTCTAAATTTGTTAAAGTTAAAAATCAACTCAAATCTGATTCTGAATCTGAATCAGATTATCAGATTAAGATTCGGATAAATGATCGCAGCTTTGGGGTCAGGATGGTTCCGGTGGATCCCAGCGAGACAACTTGCGGGCGAAGTCGTGTGTTCAAAACAAGGAAAAGTTGGGCGAGAAGATGCGCAGCTACCTGAGGGTTGGGATTGCAAAGCCGCTCATCTGTCCTAGCCTAGCCGCATTCCAGTCCTAGAGCCCTGTAGTCTGCCTAGTCTAATAATAATAATAATTTAATTTGATAATATAATAGAATAGTTGGTCAATAGTTGTAAGTTGTAAGTTGTGCATTTTCTTGGTGTCAGGAAGCTGTGGTCTGCCGTGGTCAATGCATCGAAGAGATGCCTGTCCATGGAGAGCATTCTCCAGCGGTGTGCTTCGGCGACACAAGTCGCAACAAAGGCCAAGGATGCGATCACCGACGTCGCAGCCTTCTTGGAGTGGGCCAGCAACGAATCTCTTGTGGACGAGCTGCTAGCTGTGAGGACCTCTTTGGAGAGTGCCGAAGAGATGATGGCTGAAGCAGATGTGCCAGCAGACTTGCGTAACGCCAACAGTGTGGTTGCCGAGCTTGTGAACAGTTTCGGGAACAATGCCATCGAGCTGTATGCCGAGACGGTGGTTGATGCGGCCCCATGTACTGCGGACGCGGTGCAGGCTCGCAAGAACGTGATCGAGGGTCGGCCGCTTTTTCTAGGACTGTGGAAGCTGATGCGGTCGTATGACACCAATGCCAAGGCCGGTTGAGTTACTTCAAATATTTTATATATTATTTAAATTAATTTATTTAGATTTGAGTTATTACTATACTATTACATTATGATTCAGATTATAGTTTTACTTTGATATTATTATTATTGATATTTGATATTAGTATAAATTAATAAATAATTATATTCTTTAGATTTACATTATTTTTATTTTTGTTTTAGATTATGAATCTACAGTTTATTTAATTTGTTTATCTCAATTTGTCAATTTGTATCAATCAATAATAATAATAATTTAATAATAATAATAATAGTAATAATTGTCAATAATGTAATGTAATCCTAGGTAATCCTGACGTTTGCGTTTACAAGCCGAGCAGGCTTGGATGGATGTCAACGAGAATCTGGCCAAGTGCTATGCCTCCGCGACCAGTGAGGTGATGCAGCTCCTCTCGAATGTCGCCGCAGTCGAGCATTCGCTGGATGCAGCTTCCTTTAAGGCTGCTGCTACAAGTGTTCACAAGATCCAGCAGAGCAAGGCCCAGCAGGTAGTTTGCGCTGCCACACAGAGCCCGGACAGCCTTTCGGCAAATATGGCCCCATAATTCAAGTGTTGCCACAGTTTCTGTAGTACTTCATAAATTCACTAATTACTAATAATTTTCGTGTTTCATGATTCATCCCGTTGAGGCGAGCAGCAGGGCGACATGGAGCAGGAGAAGGTCGACGTGCCATCATGCCTGCAGATCCTTGCGACGAAGATGTTTGCCACAATCGCCGCACTTAAAGATCGACCCGCTGAGTGGTTCAAGGCCCTGGTGCGGGCTCAGAAGCATGGTGAGATCTTGGGATGGGACGCATCGACTCGGTCCCAGCTAGGGTTTGCAGTGGAGAAGTTGGTGCGTGGCTTTGTGCTTGTGGATGATTTCCTTGGCAAGAAGAAGAGTGTGCCCTTCGCAGAAAATAAGTGGTACACGAAAGCTTCGGTCAGGGAATCTGCAACAGCAATCTCCGACCTGAGTGCTCTCGCAGCCGAGAATTCCGAAGCCAATGAGCTGCCTGGTGTGCAAGACGCCTTGACGGCTTTGACGGCTCGTGCAACCGGAACAGTGGAGTCGTTGGTGCATGATATGCGCAAAATCAAGGATGACATCCGTGCAGTCTATGACGACACATGTGCATTGGTGAAGGATGTCGACGGCATGGATGAGGACAGCAGTGACTTCCCTGAGACGCTGAGGGCCATAGTCGACAAGTACAACCAAAGCGGCAGCCCCATGCAGGACTGTACGAGAGGCTAGGCAAACCGCAAAATTGACCCTACCGTACCCTAAAACCCCCCTAGATCCCTAAACCCTAACCCAAAAGCCGCTTCAAAAGCCTAAAAGCCGAAAAGTTGCTTAAAAGCCTTAAACTTAAACTTAAACTAAAAGCCACAAAAACCGCTAACACCCCGAACCCTGTAGGGCTTTAGGGGGTTTAGGAATTGGGAGGGTTTCAGTTTTAGTTTTGGGCCTCGGATTCGGAGGTGCAGGGTTTCGTGTGTTAGCTGACCATACCATACCTAATACCACACAACCAGCCCCGTACCACCCGCCCCCCCCCCCCCAACAACACACCCACCCCACAGCCCCTTCAGGTGCATTGGAACTCAAGAAGCTGGAGGATGTTGCCGAGGCGTTTCGGACTTGGTCAAAAGACTTCCCGGAGTGTGTGACGGCGGTGATCAAGCATTTGTCGGAGCAGCTGTCAGCAGCCCCTACATCATCGCAGGCTTTGTGTGGGGTCTACCAGACCATGGCTATGGAGATCGTCGTGAGGGCATCGGCCGTGCCAGCAGAAGACACAGAGGAAGCCGCGGTGACGGTGGATCAGGTGCAGAAGGATGCGCAAGGCCTCGGGAAATTCATGTCCGGCCAGTTGATGCTTTCGAAGAAGGAGATCGCGGGGAAGATTCAGTTTCGCCTTGAAAAGGTCATCAAGTCTGGGAAGGACGGGGTGTAAGTGCACATATATTCACTGCATATTTATGACAGTCTCGAGAGTCTCGTGTGATTCTTAGTGCAGTGATAAAGGGATGGCGTGATTCTTATCGACTACAACTACAACTACGGCTATTGACTACGGTTAGTTAGAGTAAGTTAGTAGTAGTCAGTAGTAGTAGTAGTAGTAGTAGTAGTAGTAGTATTAGTATTAGTATTAGTATTGTACTATTACTAAGACTATTACTACTATTACTCTATGTCTATTACTATTACTATTACTATTACTATTACTGACTATTACTGCTTTGCTCCAGGATGCCAAGACGGGTGGCAAGGGCAAGAACAAGGGTGCCATGCCGCCCCCGGCTACCACGCCGACGAGGCGCGGGCGAAAGAGCAAGCCGTGAAAATCACGGCAATCAGTGCTTGCAAAGCACCCTGAGTGCATGTTTCCGAGCTGGATTTATGCATGAGCTGAAGTGGTCAGCCTGTCCGGATGATTCAGTAACATGACTCGACGTAGGTACGATAGTATACTAAATATTTTTTCAACTGCTTCATGATTCGAGTTCGCACTTCCGAGCTTTGGCGGTGCTGTATGTGGTTTTGCCACTGCCAGATCTGGGAACGGCAAGGCGGAAAGTCCGTCTTCCACTCCGGACAGTCAGTACGTTGTTCATCGTTCGTGCCGAAACTGCTCAGATTGCACAGGCTCGCCGAAGTTGGCACAGCAGAGCCTAGCCCACTAGTCGTAGTACTCAGTGCTGTCAGTGCTGTAAAGTCTGTAAAGTCGTCCGTAAAGTGCTGTAGTTTACGTGTTACGGTGCATGGCTTTCGAGTCTTAGGGAGCAGCTAGTGAGTTTGTAGTTTCGTGGCAGTTGCCCCAGAAGTCCCAGAAGGCATGTGGCGGCATGTGGGCCAGGGTGCTATAGCACTTCGAACTGGGCATTTTGCCAACCTTGAATGAACCGGGTTGTGGCTTGTACAGGTGCAGTTTAGCCAATAATCTGGTTGTGCCACCGATCTAGACGGTAGCAGTCATACCTTCCGTTCCAGGATCATGAAGAGCTTGCCGAGAAGAAAATGCAGCAGCATCGTATTGTGGGTAGTCCTCAAGCCTCAAGCCGCAAGCCTCAAACAGTAGTGTTAGTAGTGTCAGCGTCGTATCGCCGAGGTTTTCTGGGGGGCCAAAAGGCCCAAGCAAAATCCGACAGGATTTTGATTCTCGCCGGAGGCAGTTGGGTTTGGACGACATGGTGCTTTATCGAAAGAGACCTTGATGCAAACATTCGTGGGTAGGTATTCCAATATTCCGGGATTCTGGGGTGTCGGCATCTTAGGTATTCTACCTGGTGCCGCAGCACGTTTGGAAAGGAGTGGTGTGCTGGAATGAATGCGCGCGAAATCGAACAGCTGGACGTGTTGTACCACACATTGACATCATCGACATCTGAGTCTGTGTGGGTCTCAATACGTGACATTAGTGGTTTCGGCTTCGGTAGATGCAATAGACTGATTATTGACATTGGCCTTCCTTGATGATTGATGGGCTGATGGGCCATACCATACCATACTGGCCATACTGCGGCCATACTAGGGTTTGCTTACGACCCAGGGTTCGTTTAGGGTCCTAATTTAGGGTTGTTTAGGGTTTAGGGTTCGTTTAGGGTTTAGGGTTCGTTGAGGGTTTAGGGTGTAGGCGAGGTTTGAAGAACGGTCTATGACTATGGTCACTCGATGGTCTATTAATTGTTTTTTTTGTCTCAGTCTGAATCCCTGAGGCTGACTGGAACCTCAGCGACGTGTCTGTCGACATTTCGAAATCCATGAGCAGAGAATCGTGGAGATTCCATGGTGTCCTGCCAACGCACCCTGGGTGTGTCGATAGTTTGAGATTGTCAGAGATTGAGATTGTTGTTATTTCTCATTGTTCTAACAGCATAGCCGTAGCATAGCTGAGGTTGACGACCAATTCTAAGATTTATGATTTTGGACAACACCAGCTCCTGCAACCTCCACACCTCATGGCTGCGACCGGCCCTGAGATACTGAATTGTTATTATTCAAGTTTGAGCGGTCGCTTTGATTTATGTTTCGAGTCACTGGCAGACTGGCTGCAGACTCTATGAGGCATGGCTTCGATTTGTCGAAGCTGGTGATGGGATGTGATTTCCGTCGATCTATCTACGCTCGAATGTGTGGTAATGCGATGTCGGTCCCGGTCATTGGTGCTCTGCTGCTAGCGGCAACTCTGCTGATGTAGCTTAGTTAAGTAGATGTAGATACCATGCCCTGGTCCGTTGCCGACCCTAAGCTTCAAGGTACTGATGACCACTGGCTTGCGCGATGAGTACAAATATCCGCGGTTGCACTTTCGAGCAATAAGTGCTGCTGCGGAGCAGGAAGTGCCAGATGATGACGATGTTCTTTCAGATAATATGTCTGAATCCGACGCTGAAAGCGACGAGTTGTGAGTGTGTTGCTGACGACTGGTGGCCGTGGAATTTAGAAAAAAAACAAGTTCCGATACGACTAGTGTTCCCACACAACCCAGCCCGGACCATCAGAAGCACTGCAACCGACAGTTGAGTTCGCAACTGCCAACCAGTAATCTCGGTACAAAATATTGTGGATCATAGTGCCGTCTGTGCCCCAGTGCTGACCGAGACAGGCCGGAGTCAGATTTGAGCTCTCATGTGGGCTTCCGGTAATCGCGTTTCGGAAATGTGGCTTGCACCGGATTTCGTGGCAGTCTTAAGCATTCCCAGGGCTTGCCAATTCATAACGGTTTACAGATTTAGCACGACAGGTCTTTATAGTGCTTTTAGGTTTGTTGTAGTGTTGTTTGTTTTGTGTGCTGTTTATCTATGGGGTTTACAGAAGTGCTGGTAGGGTGTCTACCGGCTTTCATTTGGCTGCTCCACATGAGGATATGCCGCGTTTATGGAGGCTTCGCGACCTTTAATTCTGGGGTTTTATGTGGTATATGGCGGTGCTGCACAGGGCTTCGTATGAGTAGCCGAGTCAGGTGATCCCCACTTGGACCTCGCCATAGACGTGGACTCCCACTCCCTATCGCCAGCAGTCCTGAAGCTTGGCGGTTTGAGGATTTTTCTTTTTGGCTTTAATTTCCCTACATACCTGGACCCAAAAACCTACCGTTTCAAGATTCATATAGAGAAACCCATACTATCAGCCTTAAAGGGGTCGCTTATTTGAGGTTAACGTGTTACTTCAAATCATTTTTGGAGGTCGAGAGCCGAAGCCTTGAACCGGAAGCCTTAAGCTCGAAACCGGAAGCCCTAAACTGTTTAGGGTTTAGGGGTTCTTAAAGGTTCTTAGGGGTGTAAGCAAGGTGATTTAGGCCTTAAGCCCTAAACCGGAAGCCTTAAACTGTTTAGAGTTGAGGGTTTGGGCCCTAAAGCCTTCAGACCTAAACCTGGAAGTCTGGCTCCCCGCTACAATGAGGAGTTCAGTAAGAGGCCCTAACCTCTACACCCCCAAACCTTACGCGCTAAGAACCTAAGAACCTCTAAGAACCCCTAAACCCCCAAACCCCCTACATAAACCGCTACACCCCCGACCCCAGGAAGAGTGTCAGCGAGACGACCTCACAGTCCAGCGGCTGCCCCGACAGCCCGGAGGAGGTTCCTAGGTACCACCTTGGGTTTAGGGGTTTAGGGTTTGAGGGTTTCGGGTTTTGGGCTTTCGGGCTTTTAGGGTTTAGGGGTTGGGCGTTCAGGGTTTAGGATTTAGGGGTTTTGAGATTTAGGGCCATGGGCTTAATTATAGGGTTTAGGGTTTACCTGGATCCGAAAGTTCAAAGAACCTACCTCTTTTAGGGTTTCCTTATGGAGGTTCTTACACGGTTTAGGGGTTTCGCGTTTAGCTGTTTGGGGTTTCGAGTCTCCCATTACTGGGTTCTTGTTAAGGAGTTAAATAGCAAAAATACTAATAATAACAATAATAATTGTAATAAGAATAATAATCATAATATCAATACTAATTATGCTAATACTTATACTACTACTAAAAATAAGAAAAAGAAGAAGAAGTTCAAGTTAGCAATCCATTTACTTACCATGGATCCTTATGATGGCAACCTAAGCCTCGGTATGTTCCTGACCCAGAACGCAGATGATGGTTTAGGCCCGTTTAGGCTTTAGGACTCAAGATTTTGGGTTCACTGTTTCGGGCCCCTGGTTGACTCTTGGGGGGCTTGTCCTTTTTTGTTTAAGCTGAGAATAGCGTTGAGTTGTCGGCTAGGGCTGGGATAGGACACTACATGCTTTTACCTGGTGGCCTCGAGTTGGTGCATGAAAGCAAGACCCAGGCTTTTCTCATCTTCGATGCTTCAGAGCTGGACATCATGGGCGTGTCCCCAAACTTCCTGGATGCTGGGATTTTGTTTAGAACTTTGGTGAACTGCCAGAACAGGGGTGAAGCGGCTTACTTACAAGAAAGCAAGCTATAAGTCTAGCCCCGTGTAGACAAAACACATGCCAAAACCCGTACAAAGCCCTAAACAACAAGTCTGTGACGAACCGTTAAGAGCTTTTGTACCACGCCATACCGCCTTAAAAGCAACTATCAACCCTACGCATCTATGTACAAGAACGCAGGATGCCGCTGAAGCCTGACCCCCCATAAAACCCGGTAGAATAAAGCCTTTGTAGGCGAAGCTTAGGATGCAACCGGCCTGGATATCTCGGACGATGCGAAGTTCTCCGATTTCTTGGCCGCTCCCAGTGAGCAGAGCTTCATTATCGACTCCCTGCCTTTCTTGGGAATTGTGTTCTCTTAAGGGTTCTTTCAAGGCTGCTTCGGGGATAGTATAGAGGCTTGGGTTGTCCAGGGAGGACCAAAACATGCAGGCGCTAAACCGCCAAGAACAGCCCAGGACTTTCAGAAGAGGCTGAAGAAGTGCATGGCGAAGGGAGGAGCAGAGGAAGCAGATGAAGACCTCGAGAAGGCAGTTTCCGTGCACTTCTGGATGGAGCTACACATGAAGCTGCGAAATGGAGGGGTGACGAAGTCGAAGTGGAAGTTTTATGTTCAGCACCAGCACGAACAGATCATCGTGCAAGGTGTGCTGATAAAGACCGTCGGCCGGCTCAGGTCCCCGAGACCCTCCGGTCGGGGAGGAAGCGGCCAGGTGCGAAGATTCTCCGAGCCTTTGGCCCCACTTCCTGAAAGGATCGGCGCTTCAAAGCCAAAGTCTGTGTATTCCGCCGATATGTGAGAGTGCTGCCTGTGCAGCTGCACTCTAGAGAGCACCCAAACCACAATCCCAAATTGCCATAACTGCGTTTATCTTGGCGTGGTAGCTTAATTATTCTGCCGCTCTGTTTCACCATTTTTCAACGATATCTGGGACTCGTGCATCTCGCGGCATAACCTGCCCAGAAAGCCCAACACCACCCAATTAAACAATACCGACTTTATAATTCGCAATATGAAAGACCCTCCGTAATATGCAGTATATTCCTTTTGTTACAGACTACTTGGACCGGTGATTGGGCTCTCTGGGCACATGGCTTGAATGGGGATCCTTGCTCGAGCAACTCGTGAGGGACCGAGGAACATGCTAGTGAAGGAAGATAAGAGGCAACAACGGCTTCGACTATTGAATGTAAAGGGTCCAAAGTATCTGAAAATCAGGCCTTGGGACTTAGGTTAGCGTCAATATAGGCTAGCACTTGTGACCGTATGCACCTATTCCGTCCTTGGGCCCTCAACCACACTGTAGGAACCTGACCATGAGAATCCTTCGGTAATTGTGAGGGCAGATCCTGAATTTTGCTCTAGGCAGAACCAAAGGTTTCCTACACTAGACTTCTAGATTCTAGTCAGTTTTCCTGAGAGCCTCGACGAGAATCGCAAGGTGCCATCATAAGGTACCGTTCGATCTTGAGCTCCAGGTGACTGAATGCGAAACCATGACTAGGTGCCTAGCCGAGAAGCTTTCTTGTCCGGCCCATAGAAACCTACACTAAAAAACCCTGTAAAGACCGAGGTCCCTCGCTTAAAACCCAAAGAGGGTATATGGAGCGGAGCTCTGCAGCTAAATTCTGCCGTGGTGGACCGTCCCTGAGTGCCGTATACCAAAGACATCAAAACATCTTCGCCCGAAGCCTGCAATGAGGAGCTCCGGGTGCAGATGTACAGGTATTGAGCCTTTGGGGTTTTAGTGGTTTCGGGTCTTGCAGGTCTGGAGTATAGCCACCGAGTAAACCTCGAGACGGAACCTACTACAGCCAACCCAGGCTGGAGCGTGAAGCAGAGCAAGGCCCATCGCGACGAGGTCTCATCACCGACACCTGGTCGTGAACGACGTCGTTTTTTTGGCTTTGGGGCATTTATCGGATCACTGCTTACTTTTTGTAGGCTTGAGGTTTACTTCGGGCTCAGTGTTTAGAGGATTTCAAGTCTGTCTGTAATTAAGGCTAAGAGTTTAAGCGACTGAGGGGAGCAGTGTTCTGTCCTCAGCACAGGCATGCTCCTCCAGCTGCAACAAGTGAGTCTTGTTAAGGCATTTAAGTTGCTGTGACAAGGACTGCACATACATGTCAGCTAAGGATCCCCAGTGGTAACCTAACTCAACCTGCGCAACAAGAGCCAAGTTCAGGATACCCTAAAACCCTAAACCCCTAAACCCAAAACCTATAAACCCCTCTAAACCCCTATAAACCCCAAACCCTAAGAGCCTTGATTTGGATCCCGCATCCCCTTGGATCCTAGGCTCAGGGCACGGAGGGCTTTACCCTTGAGGCTGTTTCAGAAAACCTGACTAACATAAATACTAATCTCAGACACAGTTTGAATACAACAGTATATAATATAGTATATTGCAGTATAGTATAACGTAGTATAATATGATTTAGTATAATATTGGAATATATTCGAACATAAACTAATGTATAGTGATAAAATATAGTATAATACAACAGTTATAAGATATTTTACAACATTATCATATAGCATGACATGTTGTACTTTGATAAGATATACAGGTATAAAGCATGGTATGAGTTCATATGATATAATATGATAAAATATAGCATAACAAAACAAACAAGCTTATAGGGCCCTTGGAGCCGTACCTAGGTTGTCCCTGCAAATAGGATGCAGAAGCAAGCGGGTGGTTTCACCTGGTCCGCAACTTCAACGTCAACCCTGCATTGGCAAGCTCCGCACCAACAAAAGGCATCAAAAAGACCACACAAAATCCTTGCCTCAGCCTGGCCCCAGTGTCTACACCGATCCCCGAAGTGACATGCCCGTGCCGAAGCCAGCCGGCCAAGCGACTCCAAAAATTCCCCCAACTCTCCGCCTGAACCCTAGAGTTCCTGAAACGGCCCTCAACCCGAATCCTGCTAAACCCTCCAAGGAGTACTCACGCCCGGGAAGCTCCTACGTGGTCAGCCGGGAGTTTCCACCACGGCCGGGCTCTCAGCTCTCCTTCTTTGGAGGCTCAGAAACGCCCTAATTTAAGAATTGAAGGGCTCATGAAGGCCCGGCCATGAGACCTGAAAATCTCCAACATTTCTAGACCCTGGGTTTAGGGTGTGAAAACCACCCGCAAGTCCTGAATCCCCAAACCCTAAACCCCCGAAGCACCACATAGGGCAGCTTTTCTCTGTTTGTACGGACCCCTAAGCCTAACACCCTATGTAGCCCTTATATACCTCTTATATAGTCTCATAAAGCCCCTTTACAACCCCAAGGGTCCCTTTAAGGGTCTCTTGTTTAGTCCCTTGATTGCAAGGATGACTAAGGCCGGGCTCCTCCATGGGCTCTGGCCGCCTGGGCACTGCGGCCAGCAGCTGGATCGCGGTTTGAAAGGGTTTAGGTAAAAGTTATATTATCGTAGACAGTCGTAAATTATGGTAGTGTATGCTTTGGGGGCCGAAAATGTCTACTAAGAACCTAGAAAATCGGTACTTGGACCCTTTGGGGGTAGCCGCGGGTCGGTCAAACCATCCCAAGTCTCGAAGCACCCGGCTATCTCGGATTTAGATACTGTTGATGATATAAATCCTGCATTACCTTAAGGACCTTAAACTATGGGAACTATGGTATATTCCTTATTATGGGTATTGCAGTATGTGTATCATCAACCGTAGGGATTTAGAGTTGGGGGCTTCAGGCTTTAGAGTTTGGGTTCATGGTATGTAACACACTCGAATCTACATGTCTTTAACTTACGTGTGTGTCTATATGTGCATGTACATATATGCTTATGTTATGTAGTACTCCTTCACTTATTTGTTCATCTATGTAGGTGTATACTACAAGGTGTACATACATACAGAATCATACATATGTTTAGATGTGGAAAAGAGTTATTAATTGTGCCGCACGTGTGTATATTGGCGTATGTATGTGTGTATATATATATAGTATCATGCAAGTGCAGCATGAGATGCTTGAAGACCGTCAGACTTGCAACATAAGCCAGACACTGCTACAGGAGCCATTCAACTGTAGCGCACCCCTTACACCCCAAGGCCTTGCCGCGCGTGCTTCGGTTTTGTGCTGTTGGCCAAGCTTGCGTGCCTTTAATCGTTCGAGGCTTTCTTCCAAACCTTCAGAAATTGGAAAGTCTATATTCAGGCGCCCAGCTCTCACAATTTTGGAACTCCAATGCCGCAAAGCCCTGGCCCACGACTCTTCTCGTTGAGTAGACTTTCAGGACTTGTCTGTCTTGCGGTTGGTTGGCACAAAGAACTACACGATTGTTTAGATAAGAAGGCTTTTGTGCTATGTTGAGCTTCGGAGTTTTCCCCCAAAGTCCCAGACCTAAACCTCAAATCAAGTCCAACCAAGGAAAACCGACACGACCCATCGACATTCTCGAGGAGGAGGGTGAAGCCCCCGACGTCTCCAGCATGGGACACTTGGTTTTCAAAACTTGCAGGTCTTCCTGGGGTTGAAAAAGCTTTGGATTCCATGGTTTTTCCGTGATACAGAACCTAGAGTTGCGACGACCACAAGCCCCTATCACAGTAACTTCAACTACACTGCGTAGGCAGAACCCAACCAAGGACGATCTCTGGCGATGTGAAGATGCCGTGAATTGCAGAGCCGAGAGGCATAAGTGGTTTAAGCGAGCTTCGGTGCAGACCTTGAGGGTGCGGGTAAAATGGGTAGTTGGGCCTTAAGAGCAATTGGCTGTGGTAGACTTGTCTTGCAACTAGAAGTTTAAGGCTTGAAGGCTTTGGGGTTTAGTTCTTTTGGGCGAGCTAAGTTGGATAAACATCTCACCATCGTTACTTTGCATGCCATGTTCAAGACGAGCGCGCTGCTCAGAACAGTGGATGACAAAATATCTGTTTTCCGAGCGTGCCCACACGTTTTATTCGGCCAAAGCTTCTGTCATAATGCTGACGACAGTAATGTCAGACTTCGGATGGTTGCCAGCTACCTACTCCGGCTACATGTAGCAGCACGTCCACACGGACCTGCCTTTGTTCGTACACATTGGTGCATCTTCCGGGTTTTGGCGCCATGATTTTTGCTGTGGCTGCTCCTGCTCTGATTTCGGCACAGTTACTTCTAATCCACTGCCACTATTATCGCAACGACGACGGCGGCCTCGATCGGACACCCTGTTATCCTGGTACTGCTCTCCATGTATCGCAGACTTGACCATCCTGGATGGGGGCTATACCGCACGCCTTTATTTTTCATGTATCCTGCAAGCCGAGTATAATCACTATGGTTCCTATATCATATCCGTGTCAAATCCTTTCTTAGACCCGAACGTCTTTGCATCCAAATCAAGCGGGTAGTTCTCTGAATTAGGATCCCTTGTTAAGAAGAGTACGGCACCCTTATGATGAGGATCTTTGAAGAGAACCTAGTTTTGAAAACAACCCAAGTGATGGGAGAAGCAGGTCCGAGCCTTTTCGGAATTTCGACCTTGTGCAGCAGGATTCCGGCTCGAAGGGCGATTCAGAGAGAAGCTCCCAGACCCTTATGGGCTTAGGTTGCGGGGCTGAGGAGTCTTGGAGTTTAGGGATTCAGGGGTGTTATAAATTAGTGGGTTAGGGCTGATTTCCGCTTGCCTTACCTGCAAGTTCCGGGTCGGGAAAATGCAAAATGTCTCTACACACAGCGTTTGAATTGCAAGTGACTGGCAGCGAAACTTGGGGCCTTGCCGCCAGGAGGTGGGCACCTAGGTCCTCGGTAGCTCGACAAAGGGTGAATGTTCGAGGATCTTTCTTTCTGTCTTTCGTTTCGTGGGCGTTGGTAGCAGAGTTTCGCGCGACAGCAATGTGACATCGCAAGCCATGCCTGCCAGCATCTGGGGAATCCAGCTTTGGCAGCGCCGACGTAAGCCTCTTGTCCCAACTGAAGGATCAGATTACGCAGGTTTTGAAGTCTTTGGTACCATAGACCTCAGCTAGGGTATGAACCCCGATGCTCTTTGGCTGAAACTACTGTTTAAGCCACAGGCCCAGCAAATTTGAACCCAAAGTTTCTGAATGCCATGTTCGCCCGGAAGGTCTTGAGCCTCATCATCTTTGGAGCCTATCAAGCGGCTCCCAAAACCCTGTCCCAATCATTATTAGGCCCTTGCAAACCCTAAACCCTGGACCCTGTTCCAATCATTGCTCGCCAACCTGACGCCGAGGTTTTGGCATTTGTTTTGACAAGCCAACACTACTCGAGGTATTAAGCAACCATCAATATCCGGACCTGTAATTCACGAGCATTCTCCAAGTTGAGAAGATCGCTTCCTGTGACAAGAGCCGCAGAAGTATTCCTCATAAATATAAATAAATAAATATAAA
>CAJNJA010104351.1:429-18492 GCA_905231915.1 Symbiodinium necroappetens
CGGACGGATCCTCGCAATCTCCTTAGAGATTTGCTTCTGCCATCCGATGTCCTCCAAAAGGATCATCCTGTAGCCAGGGTGTCTCACGATCACCTTGGCTCCGGTCCTCTCCAAGGATCCGGGCTGGAACTCCGCGTTCGCCAGGACGAAAACCGTGGGCGCCTCGCCCGTCGTCGTCACTGACGGGAGTCCTAACGCCTACATCAGCAGGTCGTCGTGCGTGTTCTGGAGGAATCCTCAAACAGCTTCCCCTGATCCTTCCTCATCACCTTGAGGTCGCTCGCGTAGAGGTCAGGGAGCTCACCGCCCACGGAGTAGGCAGATCCTCCGCCAGGCGTGACGAGGAAGATCAGCATGTAGCGGCTCTCCCGCTCGCCACAGAAGACCCACTTACTGGGTTCTTCGTTCACGTCACGCCAGTCTCACGTTGAGGTGTTGGCCCACTGCACGGCAGTAAACTTCCTGTGCCGGCGAAGTTCACTTGGCGTTTTGTCCCAGCTGTTGCCGGGACGTGCGCGGAACGAAACTCGGACTGGGGGTCCGCCCGCGTGCCTGGTGTCAGGGTGCAAGCTCTGCTTAAAGGCTGCATCGCCGTGCTTTTTATGGCCGGCTATGATTTGATCGATCTGTGAGCCAGGTAGGCTCATTCGGGTCTTCCTGCGTAGCGATCAAACCCTGCCTCGCTTCTGCGTGCTGGGTCTCGGCCGGGTTGGACGTGGTGTGCGTTTGAGGACTAGGCACTCTGCTGGAGGCTCTCTTGTCCTTCCATTTCCCTTGGCCTTTACCCTTGGACCTGTCGGGCTGTGCCGATCTGGTCCGGTCACGCTGCGGTGGCCTGTCGTTGCTGCTGCCACCAGCGGTCTGGTCCACGTCGATTGGCTGCGCCTGATCTGCCGCCTGAGCGGTCGGATCTCCAGCTGGATCACCTGGCATGTCCTTCACGTCTGAGTCCAGCTGCAAGATCGCCTGATCGAGGCTGCGGTTGGCCAATTCGAGGTCGACGTGCCAATCCTTCTCAGTCCGTGCTCCGGATCTGAGGTCTGTGACCAGTGAGGTAACCAATGCGAGCGCGGCCTCGTACGTAAGGTACTTGTGCGTCACTGCGCATATCAAACTCACATGGTCTGTGTCAGAGCCATCAGACTCGTCACTTCAGTCAGCTTGGCTGGACTGAAGACAGAGTACACCCGGGACAGGACGAGGAAGCAAGCTTTCTCCAAGTCCTTCTCGTCCAGGGGCGCGAGCTGCTGGCGGAAGTCGTACACAGAGACCTTGGAGCCAGAGTCTGTCTCCAACATGACCCGGCCGTCTCTGAAGGATCAGCCGCAGCTGTCCCCGAGGGATCAGCTCCTGCCGTCCCAGCCGGATCGGCAGCGTCTTTCGTAGAGGCGTCTGCGGCTGGAGCTTTTTCCTTCAGAAATCCCGGAGAACCCTTCGGCTTCGGCTTCGGGTCGTCGGTCTTCTCGGGTGGCGCCGCCGTCTGTGGCCCGGCTGCAGCGGGTCACCACCCTGAGCAGTTCTTCTACCACAACGCCGTCGTCAGACCTTGGGCACGAAGTCGTGCCACTTCTCGGTCGCCTTGTCTATGACCTCGTTCGCTACCCTCTGTGCCTCTGGGTCGCGCCAGTTGCAGAGGTCGCAGATTCCACAAAGGTGCCTCCAGTTGGGGCCGTCCGACAAGTGGATAATCTCCGCCTCCACGTTGTACAGGTCCTTGATGATCTCCTGCAACAGCTTCGCATTGGCGACCGACCGGTGTCTTCCTGACTTGCAAAATGCAAAGATCACGGCGCTGTCCTGGTCTTGGATCAGCTTGTGGACTGCGGGGATTACTTCCTCCGCGAAAGCCATCCATTTGTGATTCTTGCGAGGATTCAAGATCATGTCATGGAGGTTCTTCGGGTGGGTCCCCAAGTGGTCTCTTGTAGACTTGTCCTTGTCAGGATCGTGCATGTCGCGGCAGTCCAAGAATACTATTTGATTGTCCGTAAAGTCCTGAAAACGACTAAAGTTTGTCCGAAGTGATTCCAGCAAAATATCCTCGTGCCGTTTCTCGTTCAACGAAAAGGTATACGATTTCTGCTTCGGAGAACCTTCAATCAACTTGGTGAGGCCGTTGTACACCTTGCGAGACCTGTGAGAAAACTCCAGTTTCTCAAGGCCAAGGGTCACCCAGAGGACTTTCTTCTGTTGGCTCTCCTGCTCGCGAACCAACTCTGACAGCATGTATGCTGAAACGCTCTCGTCCCTCAAAGGGATCGAGGCTTTCTCGTCCCTGCACGGGATCGAGACTGTGCGCCTTTCCTGGAGGAGCAGGCCGGTCTTCGAGTGCCTTGCCAGCTGCAGGTTCCCGGCGTAGCCGGAAATCTGGCACACACCGCGCCTCAAGTCCTTGACCAGTCCAAGCTGAACCTGGTCCTGCAAGGACAAAAGGCACAGCACGTCCGGCGAGTCCAGCTCCGTGCTGGAGAGCTCGCCCTGCAGACGCGTGCTGCGGCGCTTGCTGCCAGTCTCTGGAGAGATCTGCAGCGCAAAAGGCATCACGTACTTCCCCACGGCCTTTGCGGCACCAATCCCCTTAAAGGACGTGCCGGCGGACTTCAGAGCGTTAAAGCGGAGCCCAAAACGTGCCAAGACACCTTCGCTGTGTCGTCTCCACCTTGTTCCATGGCACGTCTGGTTGCAGCCCTCGTCCAGCATAACCCAGAGACGTTCTCGTGGTCCTGAAAAGGATCCACCAACGGGAGTCGCGGTTTCGCGATCTCCTCTTCCAAAGGAGCGGCCAGCTCGCTGTCGCTGCTGGCGTTGCTCTTCGGACTGATGTCCCCTAAGGGATCATCGCCTTGCTGCGCTCCCTCGGCAGCTCCGGCAGCAAGGTCCAGAGTGATGTCCCCTGAGGGATCATCCTTCTCTCCTATCGCCTTTCCGGCGAACTTCTCACGGCCACCACAGCCCTCTCCGCTGGGTGGCGACGCCGCCATGCGCGCGGCCCCTCTACTAGAGGCACAGCTGCGGAGGCGGGCGTCTGCTCAAGCTGCGAAGCGCTTCCACGGGTCCTACGCACAGGAGAGAAAGCAGGCAACCCTGTCACGTTCCATCCTAAACCTCGTTTCCTCAACAACATGGTTCATGGCATCCTCAAGAAAACTGGAAAGCTCTGTGGAGGTGACCTGCTCAGCCTTCATCAGAAATTTGTCTATATGCTTGAAGAATCGTTTGACCACGTCTCCTGCCTCGAACTTCGTGAAGGTGGATTCCTCAAGTTGTCGTCTTGTCAAGTTCTGAACCTTCAGCGGCGAGTTGAGTACCTGTTCGGAAAGGCCTTTGTTTTGTTTGAACAGTTTCTGTGGCACTTCCTCGATTACAGTACAACAGTCGAGGCAAAACGTTCTGCGCCCTGCCCGCGTGGAATTCCTATTGTCTGTTCGCAGGTGCTAGGATCCGACTTTGCTTGTGGCTTGGGCCGTGGGACAGAAGTCCTGTGCCCACAAAGCATACAGGTGGCTTTCATAACATGGGCGTTGCTTCCTGCCCGATTATAAGTGCATGTTCGGGGCAACCACCCTGGCACGGCCCTTTAGGGTCCGCGCGCAAAAGCCCAAGCTTACTCTTCGGCGCCTTGTCCAAGGTCACCGCTCTTCTCGCCTTCTCGAGAGTGTCCACCTCCACCGGCAGCGTGACAGCCCTGAACGTCGGCCCTCCACCACCAACGGGTGGAACGTTGAAGTTCCGATACACCCATGCCTCAAGCATGGTGCTCGGCTCTTTCTCCTTGAGGCCCCAGTGGTAGTAGTCTGGGTGGTTCTGCACAACCTCAAGGTAAGTGCTGCCCTTGTGCATGAAGAAGCGAAACAGCTGTTCGCTGCCGTCTGGGTACTGTACAGTATCCCATTCCGTGGAGGGAGCGACGTAGTTCGCCGCTGCCTCGGGCTCGAAACTCTGGCTCTCGCTCTCACTGTCGGAGAGGCTTGGAGTGCCTCCTAGGCTGCAGGTCTGTGTGGACTTATCCATCACTGACGGCTTTCCTGCGCCTTTTCCCGGGCACTCGCGGTCTCCGGACTAATGGCCCTTTCGACCGCACGTCTTGCAAGTGCTCCGGAGCTTTATCTCCTGGAGCTTGCGTCTGCGGTCTTCCACCGTCAGACCCGTAGCCCTAGGGCGGTAGCCGTGCGCACCTTTGGTGCTCACAGGCTTGCCCTTGCTGCGCGCCATGAAAGCGACCGAATCGCTTTGCACGACGTCGGCCAAAAAGGCTAGGCTTTCACGGTCGTTCTCGTCGAAACCTTCAGAACAAAGAAAGGAAGTGAAGACGTCAAGCTCGACGTCCCTTAGGGATGCGTCGGCTGTCTGGGCCACCAGCTCGGTGTCGTCGTACGCTTCGTCCACGGGACCTTCGTCTCCATGGTACACCCAGTCGTCTTGTTCTCCCTCATCGGCCACGAAGGCCGTACCATCTTCAGCGTCGTCCTGATAGGAATCGAAAAGATCTTCGACCGCGGAAAGGTACGTGTACGAGGTTGCCTTCTGGGACCAATTTCCGTATCCTTTACCCTTACCTTTGCCTCCCCTAAAGGGATGGCCTTTGCCCTTGCCTCGGTCACCTTTGGTGCCGGGCGTGCGTCGCTCCAACGTGTGGATGCGACTGTGCATCTTGATCAGCGCTTTCTCTGCGTCCTTTGTAGCGGTAGAGCCGCCCATGGACGTCAGGACCATCAACCGCTCATTCCGGTTGAGTCCCGGGTTCTCCAGCAGCAAGTCTGTGAGGACAGCTTCGCGGATATGCGTCGCTTTAACCAGCTGCAGGAGCTTCCGTAGCCAACGTTTTCTCCTGTCGATGTAGGATACCATCGGCCCCCTTGGCTGTCGCGACAGCATTCCTCCGACCTGCGTACCCAGGCGGTACAACTCCTTCGACTCTTGCTCCGGGGAAGAGCCTTTCTCTCACCGCTTCCACGACCTTGGGGATGTTGTCGTTCGAAAAGAGGATATCTGCCCCCAGGTCCTCTGCTATGATGTATGCCTCGCTCCTTAAGGAGTCGAGGAACTTGGAGGCGAGCTCCGAGCGCTCGTCCACCTTAGTCTGCTTCCACCGTGTCATAGCACGGAACTCCCATTCGTGAAAATCACGAACGGTTCCTGCATAGACCAGGAAGCCGAACTTTAACTTTGTCAGGTCTGTGTCCAGATCCTGATGTGGTCGATATGCCAGCGATCCACTAGCCATTGCGACCTACACCCGCGCAGGGGCGTACTATTGGGCTACGAGCTCTGGTTCTCTTAACCGAGAGCTCCGCTACCAGTGCGAAGACTAGTCACTTTTCCGCTCAGCCGTTGGCTTGGTCCAAGGGGCGCCCCTGCGGTCAGAGGGTGCTTTCAAGCTGTACAAACTATGCACACACACACACTGTATGCGCACTGCAAAATGGGTCGGTTTCACGCCTACATACAGAGGTCTAGCTGGTCTAGCGGACAAGAAGAGAGGTTGGCAAGAGTCTGCTCTACTTTGCCAACGAACCTTGCTTTCTGCAGCAAAGGAATGGGCCACTGCTCACTTTGCTTCAGTCGGGGTCCAGCATGGCTATTTGCCTAGACCCTTATACATGCTTCGTGGCTGCCCGTTGACTCTTTTGATTGCAGGGAAACCCAAACCATCAATGTCAGGCGCGTCGCTGCTGAGACATCCCCAACCCTCATGGAGGTTTGGGACAGCTTCTTGTCATCACGGCTCGTTCCATGCTATACTTCTGATTTTTGACCATTGGTCTTAAGCGGTGCGCCTCCGGCTGACTCAGCTGCCATTCCAGCAGCCACTGCCCGCTCCTCATTGGGCAGCAAGTTGGCAGCGATTAGCACACCGCCTTCAAAAAAACCCTCGCATCACAGGGCCCCCCGGCCACGGATGCCGCACACCAGCATGCGGATCATGCGGTATCCGGAGCTCATGCCCCGCTACGGGTGTTTTCCGTCCATTATTGCGGGTTGTTCTGTACTTCGAATGTGGCTCCACATAAGCACATCGGAGATTTTGCTCTTGCCGGGGCTCCGCCGAGGAAGGCCAACTAGCTAGTTCTGTTTACATCCTGGCCTTTCAGGCCCAAACTCTAACCCATTGAAGCCCGAGCACTGCGCAGAAAAGCAAAACACACTTTTGCTCCAATCTCCGGGCATCCTGTACAACCAAGCTGATTCCTCGAGTTCCTACATTGTCAGACCGAGGAACTCAGGAAACGAGAGAACGAACTCCGGGAAAGCCTGTTGCTAAATACGTTGAAACGGCCGACCATGCCTTGCAAACGGATCAGCGGATCTTGCTGCGCAAGCCCGGCGGGCTGAAGACTCTGTATTCATTGGCCGGCTTCAAGCGGTGGGCGGTCACGTCCACAAAGTCACCAAGCAGCTCCCCATCTTCGTCCCCACCACCGCCTGTCTGGCGGGACTCGAGGTTGCTGAGGCGGTCTTGTTCACGGAACTCTTTCATGATTTCCTTCCGCTCCTTGCGCATTTCCTTGCCCGAGCAGCCTGCCGGATGGACGTTGGACTGGTTCAGCCTTCCTTGCTGCAGCGTCGGCTTCTTGTCCTCCTGCTCTGCCACTTTGGCCAACTGCTCTTCTGCTAAGCTGGCGAGGAATGCAAAGTCAGCGGAGTTTGTGCTCTTCTTGTCCGCCGCCTTGGCGGACATGCAGCGTCTCTCCAGCTCCCGGATCTCCTTTGCCTTGGCAGAACGCAAGTTCTTATTCTCCTTCCCGAGGAGTTTCGAAAGCTCTGCCCGCGCAAGCTTAAGTTCTGCTTCAAGGGCTTCTGCCTCCAAACTCATGTCGCTCGGTGCCAGGGCGGGTTGATATCCGAGAGATTTTGAAACGTTTCACAGCTGCGCAATGAGATGGTTACCTTAGACATGCTCCAGCTGGCAGCCTCTCAACGTCACTCAAGCTATATATTCTGGAATCTGTTTGTCCTTCAACGGAGAAAGTCGCCGTTGTTGTAGTAGTGGTTGTCAAAGCTCCTCAGCTCATCCGCTTAAATAGCTAGGCAGTACAAGTCTGAATATTAAACTGACTCATTCTTGCAGTGAGAGTCACGTAGCTACACCCTGTCACCCCTAAGACTACTTGGACCTTCCCTACTCGCCACTTGCCAATGTCTTGGTCGCCGGGCCACGACGCACGAAAAGACTGAACCCGCACATTCTGCGGGTGGATCAACATACAAACTGGCCAGAGCACTCCTCATGAAAAAAACCTTCAACTCCAGAGCCCCCAATCACGCCTCTAGAGTCTGTCACATATATACCCGCATGTGGGTACGCCCAAAGCCAACATGTCAACGTAGACCCCATCGCCACGATTGTATTCGTGATGCTGGCTCTCCCAGCCCTCTCCGCTCCAACAGCCAAAAGTCTCCGAGAGCCAGACGTTCATTTGCAGCACCGTGCGGCGCCTGAAGGCTCCCGTAGTTGCTCTGGCCCAAATCCAGACACAAGACAAACACATAATCATGCATGTGTAATCACAGGTGATACTTGGGGACACCGGTGACAAATTGCCTGCAAGAATCCTGGCATGAAATCCGTGCGTCTAGCCTCAAGTGTATCACGCTCAATACCCTGTTCTACTCATCTTAAAGCTCTCCGCCCCTGTCAGTTGCATCTTATACAGGAACCAAACGCACCCGCAAACCATGACCGCATGAGACAACTTGGTACCTGGCACCTCCAGTCCTGCTCACACATCGTTCACGAGTTCGAAAACCTGAACCTTCAACCCCAAACCCTAAAACCCCTAAACCCCTGAACCCTGAACCCCTAAACCCCTGAACCCAGATCTCGGCCCGAGACCTCCCAGTGGTGATCCGGAACCAGCTGCTCACAGAGGCAGCTGGGCCAACCAGTCGGGCCATGGAGTTGTGTGACACGTGGCTGGAATGCACTCAGCATGTGAAGGCGTGGGTTCCTCATTTTTCGAATACTTCGTGGCATCGCAGCTATGCTATATACTTCCTGTGCTCTGGGTTTACGGATGAGATGGTGCACGGACACATCATTGATCCCCAACTCCCTGGCCTGGGACAGTGTGCAGGCATACGTACCTTGCGTGTGACTGATGTTCGGATTTCTTTCCTCATGAGGCAGCGCACTCGCTTTGAGGCAGGGCAGGTGTATGTTGTCTTCGGCAGCTTGGCACCAGTGTGGCACCCGGAGACAAGAGAATGGATGGGCCAGCTCCCACGTCGGACCCCTTTTGCGGGGGCCGTGAAGATTGCTGGCCAGAGACCAGCCCACCGGGAATACCGTGTTGCTGAATTATATGCCGGGGCTATGGGTGGATGGGCAACAGCTGCTAAGGAACTTCCTCAGTGGACAGTCGAGGTGTCTGTTGAGTGTGACAAGCAGGCGGCCTCCACATACTGCCTTAATCATCCTTGCTTGGTGTGCCACGATCCTGGAGACTTGATTCAGAGGCCTGATACAAGGCCCCTTCTCGCTCTGGGTGAAATTGAGAATCTGTTGTGGACAAACTTGTTGAACTTGGTGGATGTGAATGTTTTTACCATTTCCTCCCCATGCCAGAGTTGGTCCAACATTGGCTCGCGATCCGGCACAGCATCACCGAATGGCCGTACATTGATGCATGCTGTGCAACTTTGCCGCCTGTTGCAACCCTCCGTGGTCCTCTTTGAGCAGGTGGCTGGTTTCCGTCAGCATGATGAGTTTGATCAGTTCATGCAAGCAATGCAAGAAGCAGGTTTCAGGGTGGCTACCAGTGGGGTGCATGATCTGGAATTGATTTCATACACTACCAGGCGGCGGTGGCTGGCAGTGTTTGTGAACACCCTACATGTTCACAGGTGGGACATCCTCGGCAAGTGGCTGCACCCTGTGGTCAGAGCATGCCCCACCTATCAACCAGAGGAGCACTGCATTGCCTTGTGGACAGAGGAACAAAGGAGTGTTGTCTCAATCAAGGAGGCTGAGTTCCAGGTCCTCAATGATCCAGACTTGTTGCCTCGATGGCAACGAGGTGCCCCAGGGGCACAAACAGGAGCCCTACCTTTCCGGGTGCAAGGCGCGGGCATGACGCTCCCAACTATCGTGGCCTCTTACAGGAAGTCTGTGGAGATACCAAAGGACCAGCTTCTACCGGCAGGGCTCATGTCGTGGATTATTCGAGATGCCTACGGGGATATCAGGTGGATGGGAAAGTTCGAGGCAGCAGTTGCGCTTGGTTTCCCAGCTACCATGGCTCTTCCTCAAGATGAACGAGTGGCCTTCCAAGCTGTGGGAAATGCTATATCTCCCCTGCAGGCCCTCCTGGTCATGACAGCAGCGCACAATGCTTGCCAAGCTCAGCAGGCGGACCCTGGCGAGGACCTTTTCCAGCCTGCAGTGTCAGCGTTGCGCAGCCGCACCAACCCCATGGATACCTATATGATCCGGGCCTTCGGCATCCATCATGAAGCTGTGGTATCGCGCCTCCATAATCCCCAGTATGACCTTCGATGCCCTCACTGCCGCCAGCAGACTTCACAGCCCTTGCTGTTGGCATGCATCGAATGCTGTATGGTTGCTTGCCACCGGTGCATTTCGGAACAGTGCCTCCCCTCGCACTTTCAAGTGGTGCAAGCCAAGCGGCTCGAGGATGAGGGCAATGAGCTTCAATCGGAACCGGTGTTGGCCGGGGCCGCATTGTATACTGCCGAGGATTTGGACACGGGCTTCATCCATGAGGTCAATTGCTTCCGGACGCCGGACTTGGGGGCGCTTGTTATTCATGAGGACCTCCACTCCCAGACCAGGTTCTTCCACAACCAAGAGATGATCCAAGACTACTACCGGCCAGAGCATGGCACCCACGTGCACTTCAAGAGGTTCCTTCGCCAGGATGATGCCTGCCCCCTTTGCTTGACCTTCGGCATGAACACGCAGCTCCGGATATGCCTGTCTTGCAAAAGGATGGGCTGCAAGCTATGCATTGTGGATAAATGTGACAGGTGCACCAACGGCAAACTTACATGCCGATCCTGCCATGAGAAAGCTGCTGACAGCAAACTACGAGCCTTGCACGAGGCAGTCACTTTGCAGGTGGAACAGGACACTGTTCCAATCATCCCAGCTTGGGACTGGACCCTTGTCTGTGACATTGAAGCGGAGTGGCAACTCTTGACAGTGATGTGCTTCCCTACGGGCAGGGCGACCATCAAGAGATCTCAGTATTATGATGGTAGCCACATCACCGCTACCATTCGGGCCATGGGGTATCAAGTTGAGGATGCCGTGCAAATCTTTTGGGGTGACTCTACCACCCCCAACCTCCTTAAGGCCATCGACTCCTACATCATGGTGATCCCCACCTCCTACTTGGTCTCGGGCCTAATTCCTGTCATCTCTCGGAGCCCGACAGGAGAGAGCATCCGGATGGTGCGTCCGACACAAAGCGGAGAGGCCTGTCAACATCAAGTGCTCTCCCCTGATGAACGGGATCGAGGCTTCGTTCTTGCCCACGGGGAGCACAACCTTGAGGGTGAAACGGTCTTCACTTTACGTGCTGGAGACACGATCCGCAAAATCCCTCCATGGCGAGAACAAGAGAGATTCCTTGAAGCACCCGATGAGGGAATGGAGGTACTTGATGAAGTCATGGAAGTCTCTCCGGTGGCGCAGATCCCCACATCTGGTTTGGGCGGGACTATGCCAGGCACTATCACCAATTGGTGCGGAGTTGTTATGCTGGACGGCCGCTTTCAGCCTCTCCCTCTTCCGTGGCCAGGCCAAACGTGGGCAGATTGGGTCGCCCACCTCCCACTACCAGCAGTGGACCGACTATGGGCTACATGGAATGGTCGGGTGATTGACGCGCACTCCCCCCTCGAAGGACGTCCTATTCTTCTTCGACTACATGCCCGCTTGCCAGGCGGAGCCAAAGGAAGCAATGCTCGAGGGGATGCCACTTCCAGGAAATTGGCCTCCCATTTGGAAGCCAAGGGTGTCCCTATCTCAGTGGCACCAGACAGGGCTGAGGCAATCATTGCTGCCGTCGGCCTGCCCGCTGTCCAAAGTGCCTATGAATCTACGGACCCTTGGCGAGCTCTCAAGACAGCTGTGGGCACCAAAATCAGGATGGTCAAGACTGAGGAGGTGAAAGCTTTCAAGCAGAAACCGGCAGCCTCAAGCGACAACCGAGGCCCAGACCCGTGGCAGCTTGCCGACCCATGGCAACAAGAGCCCAAGCTACCCAAGGAAGGGCCCAAGGTGTGCATTACTTTGGCGCACGGCCACTTCGTCGACCAAGGCGGTGATCCTTTAGCCATTCTTCATCAGTTGGTCGCTGAAGGCAAGGGAGTGGCGCTCAGCAGTACTGAGGAGGTGCAAACTTTTGCGACGGCCAACTATCTCTTGTCGGAAGAGGAACTGGGGGCTGTTGTGGTGGCACCACAGCAGCCGAAGACAGGTTCTTTGGAATGCCGAGAGATTTCTTTCCCTGCTATGCATGGAGAGGACAAAGTCTTGCTAAAGGGCTTCCTCATTGATTTCGGGCAAAAAAGGGTCCGCACCAAAGAGGCCGTGCACCGAGTGGACCTGGAGCCCCAGAACACAACAACCATGGCCATCGAGGTACGTAGGGAGTACCAGCAGAATTGGGACAATGTCGCCAAGAACCCCATGAGATTTGTCTGGTCGTGCATTGATGGTTTGCAAAGGAATGTTGTGTCTACTTGGTCGCGAAAATTCTTTTCTGGCCGTCGCGAGAGCAAGCCAGATGTGGCCTCCACTTGGCACATGTTCCTCAAGGTACCCGGAGACGCCATCGAGCCCTTCCTCCGCCTCTCTGGAAGGTGCGGGATCTTCATCACGCCCAAGGCCAGCGAGACCAACAATGTTGCAGGTCACTACAGGGTGATCTGGCTGGATCATGCTGACCTCGAGAAGGCCCTCACACTCCAGAGAGCCCACCCAGAGATCATCGGCCTCGTTCGGGGCAGGGACACACTCGGTGTCAGAGTGAAGGTCGGGGATTATTCTGCTACAAGGGTGAAGCTTGAGCCAACATGGTCTTCCCAGGGCCTCCTCACAGATATCGTCGTGGAACAGAAGTGGGTTGTGGCCCCGCTGCCCGCCCACTCAGACCGAGGCTCATTGCAGCAGGCTCTTATCAAGTTGCCTTGGCGAGCGGTACCTTTGAAGCAACTCTCCGCTACCACTTGGTTGGTAGGCAGCTCCCTTGCTGCCCCGCCCCCAACGGATGTCATCGAGATTGGTGGTCAGCCGGTGCTCATCACTAAGCAGACAGCCAAGGCCACCAGGAATACCGATCAGGTTGTCCTCGCGGCCCCCCCAGCATTCCGGAAGTCCTTCAACACCGAGATCAACAAAGGTAGATGGCAGACGCCTGCTACCGTGGTTTCACAGTCCGAGGCGGCGATGGAGCAAGCGTCTGGACCCCCGGCGACCGCCAGAACTCTTCTCGCAGACTTGCGTGATGAGGTCAACACTCGCTTGGGGGATTTCCAGGCCCAGATCCAGACAGCGGTGAACCAAGTCAACGTCCGTGTGCAAGAGGCACACGACCTGGCGTCCACAGCAGCCATGGAGGCCGAAGCCCTTGCGACCAAGCAGGATCATCGTATTCAACAAGTCGAGAATGCTGTTCAACAGCTTTCTGTTTCTATTGTTACCAAGGCGGACCTGACGGGTGCCCTCAGCGCTGCCATGGAACAGCAATCCAAGGAGCTTCGAGTTCTGCTGGCCAAGCGGTCACCAGACGCAACACCAACAAATGATTCCAAGGCCCAGAGAACGGCCTGAGGTGATGACGTTCACCCCCAGCCTCGTGGTCTAGCCATATTATCTACGTACAGGGATGTGATCAATGACAGTTCATATGCTGGAGATCATCAAATCCAGGTGATCCACGAGGCTGGTGCCGCTTTTCAATTAGGTACAGAGAGGTTGACTACGACCTCCGTGCAATTCGATCGCACAGATGCACCGGGTCTATGGTGCAAAATTTGGGAGTGCTACATGCATGCTTGTGTATTTGATGTCGTCGAGCCCCCAGTCAGACTCCACGGTGTCTTTTGCTATTTCTCCATACAAGTTGATTGGAACTACCTCCATGGTACATGCGTCGGACAAGCTTCAAACCCAGGCCCGTGGTCTCTCCAGGTCAGCAATGTCGTCTCGGCCTCCAAACACATTGAGAACTTTGAGAATACTTCCGATTGCTATGTCTGGTCGGAGACCAATGCAACAGCAGCAGCACAATCCAAGATCCTCAAGGCTTCCAAGAAGTTCAAAGGTTCGGTTGTTTTCTCAGCCCCCGCAGCTGCTCGTCGACAGAATGGTACAACAGCAGTGGGCAGACAGAATTCCACAGGAACCCTTGTCATGTCGTCCACTAGGAGCTCTCCGTTGTCTGGGCAGTGGGACCCCCCAACCTTCTCGTCCGGGAGGATATCAGATTCCTTGCTACAAGTTGGTCCAGTACAAGTGCGCGTTATTGCTGTATATGGCTTTCATTCTGGGTTGACAGACGCTGCCCCTAAGAATGACATTCTGTTGGGTAAGGCTTTTCGACAAGCTGATTCTTTTGCTATCCCTACCATTATTGCCGGAGACTTCAACTGCGCGCTATCTGATTTGCATTCCTGGCAGGCTGCTGTAGCTCGAGGTTTCGTTGATGTCGCCCAACGGGTAGCTTCACTTCATGACCAGGACCCAGAACCAACCTATAAAGGAATCAGCAGACTTGACTACGTGATCTGCAACCCATTGGCCGCTACTGCTTTCCAGGATATCCAAGTGGACCCCAACGGGTATACAGACCATGCGATCCTTACAGCAGTTTTCGATTGGAATTGTTGTCCTTGCAAGATCCCAACTTGGACCTTCCCGAGGGATTTAAAGAATGAGAAAGACACATTGGCACAGGTCCGAGCAACCGATGCCGACGCAACTCTGCAGCAGCTTTTTCTCCAGGCCATTGAGCAGGATGATGTGGATCAGGCTTTTGCCCTCTTTTGTCAGAGTTTCGAAGATAAGGTGGTCAGAGCACATCAGCAGGTTTGCAGTCGTCCTTTGTCTGGAGCCTATCTAGGCCGGGGTTGTGCTAGGCTAATCTTGCAAAGCCAGCGACATGTCACTGTGTGCCATGACTCTGCCACTGGCGTTGATGGGAAACAACTTTTGCAAAGATGCAAGCTCGTTCAGTGGCTCTTGGAACTTCAGTCTTTGCAGCATCGTGGGTTGAATAAGGCCAAACAAGTACAACTGTGGCAGAAGATTTTTCGAGCACCTGGTTTCTCACCAGACTTCCCAACTTGGCTTCTCCAGAATGATGTAGTCGACGAGGTCCCCTTCACGACACCGTCGCAGCTGTGGATTGATAAGGTTTGTTCTGTCTTATCGTATGAGAAGCAGCTCTGGCAGCAGGCGCACCAGAAAATCAAGCGAGAAAACCTCTCTAGATGTATGCAGCAGGACTGGTCCAAGGGTGGTCGGTTGCATGCAAGCGCCGTCAAACCGACCCCCCTGGGCACCTTGGATTCTTTGGTCAAAGAAAAGCCGCGAAATTTTAAGCTGTTACGATGCAAAAAGGGAGGACCTGTGCAACTACAGATGCTGGATGATGAGCCAACGCCCCCTGGTGCAGCGTTTGTGTTTTCCAACCAAGATCAGGTCATCCGATCAGAGGTTTCCAGGGTTAAGGGTTGTTATGTTGAGTTGGACGTCCCGGCAACAGCTGGGATAGCTGGGGCCAAGCTGGTCCAGGAGACATGGACAACAGATACCACATTCATTGCTGGGCAGGTCCAGACTTTTTGGAAGAAGTTTTGGCAAACCAGCAAACAACCAAACATGTCTGATGTTCACCGCATGGTACAGCAATTGCCGGAGATCCCCCAGTTCGATCCAACAGTGTCGGTGGCGGAGATTAGGGATACCATTCATCGTTTGGCTGTTGGCAAGGCCAGAGGAATGGATGGCTTCTCTATGGCCGAGCTTAAAGCGATGGGCGAACAAGAGCATGAAATGCTTGCAGCTATGTTCAACTGTGTTTTGCGCACAGGCCGGTGGCCGCAAGGCCTCACTAGCTCCTTTGTATCTCTGCTTGCCAAGGTTCAGCAACCGAGGACGCCCAAAGATGCTCGACCGATCACAGTGTTGCCGACGCTATATAGGCTGTGGGGAAAAGTCATTAGTCAAAAAATCTTTCAAGCAATCCTGCCAAGCCTCTCATCAGACTTGTACGGGTCTGTACCAGGGAAATCTGCAATTGACGCGGCGTGGGAACTCCAAGGCCTTCTCGAAGAGGCATTGGACCAGGACCAGGAGAGAGTTGGGGTTTCCCTTGATCTATCCAAAGCTTACAATACCATTCCCCGACAAGTGGTTGAAGCTTTGGCAACAAGATGTGGTTGGGCCCCAGAGCTCACGCGTGCGTATTTGGGTTTTCTTGATAACCTTGAGCGGTATTTCAAAATCCATGAGGGTCTGCATGCCCCAACAGGTTCCTCCACTGGCGTCCCAGAGGGATGTCCCATCGCTGTACCGGTCATGATTCTCATTACATGGATGGTAACGTTGGAGGTCACATCAGAAGAGCCTTCCAAGAGGCTCATCAGCTACGTTGATAACTGGACCATGACGGCAGCTTCAGTGCCCCAGCTCTGCCCTATGCTCGACAAGATGCTGCAGGCCACGGATGCTCTGGCTTTGCTCTTGAATCCGGAGAAAACCAGGGCCTTTGCCACTACTTCTGCAGCTAGAGCCCAGCTCGCAGAAACACAATTTGGACAACACAAGTTGTCAGTTGTTCATACGCACGATGACCTGGGAGTTGTCTTTTCCTCTACCCACAAGAAGAGCAGCTGTAGCGTGTATCAACGTCTTGAAAACAATCAAGCGAAGTTGTCCAAGCTTCGGGTCCTACCATGGTCGGCAGGTCGTAAAGCCCAAGTTTTGGCAAGAGTCGTGGCGCCAGCTATCTTGTATGGTGTTTCCCTGGCATCCACTTCCCCATCATGCTTGGCTACTCTGAGAGGCAAATTTTCGACATCTATCTGGGGGTTACATCATCATAGAGACCACTTTCTGGGGCCTATCTTTGGACAGGCCAAGAGCTTTGAACCCTTCTTGCTCATCTTTCAGATCCGCCTGCGCGACCTGCGAAGAGCCGCGCACAGGGACAGCACGGCCACGACTGCACGATGGAATGCCGCACGGACTTCTCGGAAGTCTGGAGGCATGTTGCATTACATGATGGACATGATTGACCATCTGGGTTGGCAGGTCCTTGATGATTGCTCTGTTGTTACTCCGACTGATCAACACATTCGCTTGTGCCATCATGACACAGAGAGGATTTTGCAATGGGTGAATGAAGCTTGGTTCCGTGTTGCCGCTAGTAAGGTTGTGACAAAGGATGGCCTTGGAGATATCGAATCAATTGATTTGACTTTCTCACAGACAATCCGTAAGCAGATCAAGATCCCTCAGCACATTACGGCGGCTTTTACAACCAATGCAGCAGTCCACTCGCGTCAAAAGCGCAAGTTTCTTGATGATCAACAAGCTATGTGCAAATTTTGCGGTCAAGAGGATACACAGCGGCACCGTTTGTTTCAGTGTCCTGGCCTATCGCAAGCTAGACAGGACATGCCTTTGCAAGAGATGTCTGAATATCCCCAGTTACTTCTCGAGAGAGGATTGTGTAAGAAACCGCAGGCTTTTGTGGCTTGGGAGCTGTCTGTCCTTGATATCCCTCCACCCAAGTGTCAAGAAATCTTTGATGAGCATGTGCACTTGTTCACTGACGGGTCTACGGATGGTGTATTGACTGTTCCGTGTTCCTCTTGGGCTGTGGTTCTTCAAGAGCCGCATTGCTTCAATAGGGCAGTGGTTGCATCTGGCCTTGTACCGGGCCGGCAGTCGAACTATAGAGCAGAACTGTATGCCACTATCGTAGCTGTGCAATCGGCTGCGAGTGCGACCGTCTACATTGACAACCAGGCCGTTTGTGATGGATGCAATGTTTTGAAGACACGTGGTTGGGTGGATGTGGTTTGGGACAAGAAGGCTGAGTTCTCACTGTGGAAACAGCTTGCTCTACTGTTACATGGGCGCAGTCAGCAATTTTCATTTATTCATGTTCGGTCTCATAGGGATGTGAACAAGCAGTCCTCAGACTTCTTTGCTTGGACAGCAGCTGGCAACAATGCTGCTGATGAGGAAGCTAAGCGTGCCAATCGGCTTAGGCCACCCGAGCAGACCCGTCTCTTGAAGCAGGCGCGCCACGAGTGGCGCAATCAGGTGACGCGTTTGCAGAATGTAGCGACACTTCAGCAGAGTGTCATGCTCTCACAGGCAGGTAGCTCTGTAAAACCTGCGTCGGCACCTGCCGCCAGGTCTTGCAGTATCACTTTCGGTGGGTCTGTCTCCTTCTCTAGTGATCCTGGTGATGATTTTTCAGATGCTCTGCTTGGGCCGCGCTTTCTTTGGGTTTTGGCCTCCTGGTGGGACCAGCAGCAATGGTACATTTCTGAAGAGGGGTACAGTATTGCTGAGTTATACTTCTGTTTTGCTCAATCAGCAGGCTGGAGTGCACCGCAGAATATTGCCTTGTTCAAGGAGGGTTCTTTGCCATTGCAATGGAAGTCCAAAGCCAAGACAGCTTTTGTGTCAGCCAATGACTATCCGGACTTGCAGTTCGCAGAGGCTGCTTTTTCGAAGCAGGTTACCACTTTTTTGCATAGCACCAAGTTCTTGGCGAAGCGCTTTCAATGGGATCTGGGTTTCCATAGAGGGGTCTCCTTGGCTTTTTTGGATTGTCATGATGCACAGAGCTCTATTCGGGTAATGCCTGGGTGTGCACTACCGAACCGCGAAGCCTTTCAATCTGCTGTGGGTTCTCTGTCTTGGAAGCAGTTCAATGCTCGACCATTTCGACACAGATGTGCAGATCCGATTATTTGTCCATTGAGGGTGTCCAATCCACTCGAAACATGGAACAGGTACTACTCTGTAAGACGCAGAGCTCGGAGATAGCTTCACAGGCAAAGCTCACCTCC
>CAJNJA010104362.1:0-10886 GCA_905231915.1 Symbiodinium necroappetens
ACCCTAAACCCTAAACCCGACCAAGTTGTAAGCCCGATTATAAACCCGAAGCCTTCGCAAATCCCGAAGCACAGAGAACTTGTTTCGAGAATCCGCCCAAACCTGAGAGAACCCGTCCAGGGACCTTTTAAGGACTTTCTAGTCAGCAACAACCAAGTAGGACGGCTCGGAATACTTGGTAGTAGTTGTCCCCGAATAGTCCCTGTACCCCAAACCCTAAACCTAAACCNNCCCTAAACCAAGCCCTAAACCCTAAGCCCTAAACCCTAAACCCCAAACCCCAAACCCTAAACCCTAAACCCACTCTGATGATCACGGCCCCTGCATGAGCTGCAGGCATTTCCCTGGGACTCGGCCCCTCCAGAACAGCTGAACACTGATGGCCGAGCCACCCACGAGGAATATGGCGTCCAACAACCTGTGTAGGGTATTAGGGTTTCGGGGGTTTAGGGTATTAGGGTTTAGGGTATTAGGGTTTAGGGTATTAGGGTTTAGGGTATTAGGGTTTAGGGTATTAGGGCTTAGGGTATTAGGGCATTAGGGTATTGGGGTGTAGGCTGCCGGGTAGCGGGTTGTTGCGAGCTTCCTTGACTGGTTCATGCGGCTTTTGAGCGAGAGTTGCTACGAGTGTTTTTTCGTCGAGGTTTTTTGGGGGTCATATGGGTTCAGGTATGAAGTTTTGAAGGGTTCGCAGGTCCTTCAACAGTTCCTTTGAGGGTTCTACAAGGCCCCGTAACGGTTTCTAAGATAGTGGCTTGTCTAATAAAGTCTGATGAAATATCGTCGCCTTTGTGGGTTTCAGGGTGCATCGCAGTATACTGACAGAGAGACTACCGAGAGGAATTGAAAAAGCCCTCAACTTTGCCCCAAACACCTTTTCTCGGAGGAGTTCCTGAAGCGGATGGATGAAAGTGGCATTCGAAGGGCGGTGCCTTGGATTAATAAAGGAGGCTGATTATGCAACCTTGGGTTTGTGTTAGATTTTGTATTTGGATCCTAGTGTTGGGGCTTGTAGAACCAGGGTTCCTTAGTCAAGCTCCTGCATTAGGGCAAGGTAGGGGCTTGGGGCTTTAGGGGCGTTTGAGCATTGCTTAGGTAGGATGGCTTTTCTTAGCAGAACCCTTGCCCGTTTTGGGTGATAATACCACCGGCCTACCACTAACCCACCCATTAGACGATTTTTCCTATGCTCCCCCCTACGCCCCACCCAATATATCACGATTTGTTCTCATGAACTCTACCAGCATAGGAATAACCGTTCTTGTCATCCCAGAGATGGCAGGGTCAGTTTGCTTCAAGCGTGATCCACAGGGAGGCTAATGACTTTCTCACACTTGATTTACTGGTCAAGCAACCACAGCGAACACCTCACAAGAACAAGAACTACCGGAAAGACACGATGGGAGACTATGACCGTGTCAGCCCGGCATGTGTTGTGTTTTGCCTTTTCCGACAACGCTTGCACTGACTGTCGCCATGCATTGGTGCTGAGTGCTTTCGCCACTTGTTCACACGGTGAACATGGAATTTGGGGCAGGCGGTTATTGAATGAGTCAAGCTTTTGAGCAGGTTTCTTTAGCCAGCGGTGCTGCGAGCACTCCTGCAGCATGAGCACCGTGACACCTTTCGTCTCAAGCCATCGGTTTCAAGTGGCCCTCGTGCAGCATTGCCATAGCCATGCCCGTCGACTGCTACAGCTGCCTCACTGCATGTAGTTTTGTAATCTGGATTTTCGCCTTCGGGAAGAAACAAAGGCAAGCAACCTTGGAGCATCACACCATCAGGCCGGCAGCCGTTGGACCAAGACGTCGCTTCAAGGTAAATGCTCCACGTGACATGACCCCATGTTCTCCCACCACCTTCAACTTGGGCAGCACGCTGATTCGAAACAGCCAGGTTCCGTTTCAGTATGGATTCGTGGTGGGCTACACTCGCGACAACCCCCNNTCCCCCCCCCCCCCCCCCTGTTACATGCTGGACTCTTGTTCCAAGGCGACTTTGAGGTTGGCGCAGAGAAGTACACGTTCGCATTTGCCGATCGGCTTCACGATGGCATTGAGATACACTTCTTCAACACGAAGGACTGCATCGGGGACATGTTCAATCGGATTCAATGGACGACTCCGAACGGTGTCATCCATCATTTCGCCGAGTATGACGTGAAATCCTGGTACGACTCCTGGACCCCTGCAGAGCAATTGCACGACTTCATTTGTACAGAGCTGAAGCGCACCTTCAAAGTTGTTGGCATCCAGAGTGCACGAGACTTGCAAGATAGGCAGGACCTCACAAACTGTGTCGGTTTTACCTGCCGTGGAGGGGCCACTTTGGCAGTAGATGGACAGCGTTTTGTCACCGACGCTTCTTCGGTGATGGGACAAATTTGTGACCGCCGTACGTTGTGAGTCACGAATGAGCCCGTTTGTCGTGCTGCATAAGACGGCACCTGCAGCGAGGACCCGCTTGAACAGGGGTGAAGGCTGTGCTAGACTTCAGAGTCTTGCAATTTTGGTGATGTTGCCGGTTCCAGGTTGGCGGCATGGAATTAAAGAAGTCATGGAGGCTGCCTGCAAAGGACGGTATTGGGCTCACAAGAAGCCTGTTTTGCCGAGCTAAGGCGCCTGCCACTGACCAGAGTTGCACCGTTCACCGTGCGAGCCAAATCAGGGCAGTGTGCATCCTTGATATTCTGCGACACCCTGGCCCTGATCTCTTTTACGTTCGTTTACCAGCCCAGCCAGGTAAAGCACTGACAAAGACCACGACGACTTTGCGAAGGCACAGCAAAGCAGTTGCGATGACTTCAAGGGCTCGGTGTCGTTGATGCGGCTCGCGCTAACCCTTAAACTCGATTGGTGCTGTTAGAGCGCCGTGAACACTAACACCTCATGGCGTTTAGGGTGTCTTAGGGCTGCTGGTTGTCGGCTTTCAGTTTCAACTTCAGGACTGTGGGCTAGTAGGCATGACGTTGGTTGGGTTCAGGGTTCTGCTCTTGAACGCTTTACGGTTCAACCCTAGAATATTGAAGGGCTCTCGGCTGGAACAGTGAGCGGCTCTATGCTTGAATAGTTACGGGCTCTACCTTTGAATAGTTTAGGGTTTCCTCCGAAGTATTTCGGTGCTGCTTTTCGCATAGCCTGCTTTGGGACGATACTTGGAACACGCAAGCTAATTCAAGTCATGCTGTCGCGCTCTTGCAAGTTGTTGGAGTATGTACAGCTTGTCAATCCCGTGGCGTTACAAACTTCACGTGCTACATATTGAGTTCCTGATTTGCCTACATAGTCATCCTAAACAATTTGCGCTGTAGAGTAGTGCAGACAGTATTCTGTGTACTCGCAAAAACACACCAGAAGCGGTGACGATGACAAGAACATCGAGTGACCGAAATGTGCATTGTGAAGCAACCCTAAACCCTACCCCTAAACCCACTCCTCCCCCACTTACGGCTTGCAAGGAGTCCGGCTTCTTGACCTACAACGCTGTGCTCTGCAAGCCGATCCTGTTCTACCACTTCCAGTGCCTTGGTTTATATATACATATATATATAATATAAACGATACCAGGAACGGAAGCTTAATAAACCCACAAATACAACAAAAGAGAAACGTCAAAATCAAGTTTGACACATATGGTGTAGTGAATTTTGGGGTTTTGTTTGCACTAAATAACAAAAAATGTAGCACTTTTGTTATTCAATCAAAGTCATTACTTTTAATGTAATCTTCGGATATTTTCGGAATGCTTTTTTGTGTCTTCAACCACTGTTCTGTCGGCTTATATGGATATTCGGACATCCAGAAACTTTTTCCATGAGTACCCGGCATTGTGTTCAACTCGTGACATTGTTTGTTTTACTACAGACGCTGTTATGTTTGTATGCATTTTCTGTTCCATACTGTTGTGTTCTTGTCTGTTTGCGCTGTAGTCACAAATCTTCTTTATATTGGTGGACATTGGTTCAATACAGGAATGTATATAATCAAGGAACCATTATTTAGTATTCCGATCGTTTCTTGAATGTTTTGTATTCTGTTATTGCTGTATACTGTTATTGCTGTATTCCGCAATTTGGTATAACATGTTTCTACACCATCTCTACCATTCCAGAATGAAGTTTATCAGTTCTTAATTTCATTATGGTTTTTGGTTGTAATTGCTGGTATCTCCATTTAGTATATGATTTACAACTATCTTGCATGTTGGGAACGGTTTAAGTTCACATAATGAATGTGGGTGTGTGTGTGTGTTTCCTTGTTCTTTCGCACTTTCTCCATAGCCTTGTTTTTTGTACATATGTTTATCTTGAATTGCTTTAATGGTATTCTCAAACTCCTTCACGCTACAACCATTAACGTGACTTTTCAACGCTTTTAATGTAGCACATGTCTCGCATTCTTTGTAACTGAATTTGCATATTGTTTGAATAGCACTTTCGGGTATTCGCAAGTTATACCGATTTAGAATTTCTTTTGTAAGAACTTCTGTTGTAAATTTACATTTGCAACACATACTCAGTTTTCATGCATATCTGTTTTCATTTCAATAACACTCTTTGTTCTGAGATTGTTCTCGTGTGCCGCTCTCAGTTCAGCAAGTATATGCATTTTAACTCCAATGTCCGACCCCTTTCTTTCTCATTCGGTTTCCGCTTTCTAAATATCTTACCTTCATCTCCGCCATCGAACTCTGGATATATCCTATTACGTTTGCCACTACTAGCAATATTCAACCTGGCGGCAAATTGATTGCTGGGTTTCCGTGCCTCTTTTGGCGTGAACTTTGTGGTGGAATGTTTCATTTGGTTATTATGCGTCAGCAATATCTCGGGAATATATTCAGTCCATTGAATATTACTTTTGCCCTTTGTTTCGTCATGCTTCGCATGAGATTCGTTCCTCTTGTCAGCCTCAACTCTCTTATAAAGCATGTCCTTAAAAGTTCTGATCGCCCTCTCACCGAAATTTGCATGTGCCCCTGTCCTGTGGTGCTCGATCTTCTGTTCCTTTAAATAAGTTTGTATAGACTCCTCAGATAAGGCATCTTCATCGTCAGTATACATAATTGTGGGCTGTTTTCCAAGTCTATGCAGCTATATATTGTGAACAAGATTTCCCAAAAATAGTTAGTTGTAAAAACTTATCTTCAGAAAAAACTTTGAAATATACAACTATCTAATAATTTAATTTTACTGACATGAGTAAGACCATCCAACCTGGTGTAAAGGCATTACAGACAGTGTATGCTTTTCATAAAGGCAGAGTTAACAAGCAACCACAACTAAAATCAGAAATATCATCGGCTTATATGATGACAGAAAATAACACAGTTCACAACAGCGGGCAAACTAGTAAGGAACTTCATCAATGCCAAGACAGACCAACAAAAGCAAAAGGCAAGTGGCCAATACAACAAGGTATGTGAAAAATCACAAGGAAAAGAAACCACTAGGAGAACGAATGCAAACGGCAAAGCGTGACAACAAACTCAGCAATCCGCTGACGACTAACACAGAAGACCGCAGTTCACGAATACAGAAGAGGGTGAGAACAGAACAGTCCAAAGGGAAACGTACATACTCTTCAACATTCATCCTGGATTAAGGAAACATTAAATGGTAGTGATTATATACATGTTTATATATATGACTTTGATATTAGAAATGGAGACACAGACAGAACAATTAATTGTATTATAGGAACGATAGGCAGCACACCAGATATTCAATTAACCGACGGAAAAGTAAATTTATTAGGTAAATTTAGAAATAACACATATTGACGACGCAGGACAAAAGGTCACCATTAAAAACCCAGATACTGACGGATGGATAAGATCAAGTAATAGTGGGTTATCAAGATTGGATGTGACAACAACAGGTGTTGATGTTTATGGTGTTTTAATAGCAACAGGCAATGCCGATATTGGTGGAAATGTAGAATGTGTTGCTTTCACACAGAAAGATCAGACGCTAAATTGAAAGAGACATTAATGAGATAAATACAAAAGACCGTCTTGCTGCAGTTAATTATATTAAACCAAAACATACAATTTTGTTAATGATGAAAACAGAAAGAGTAATCTCGGTTTTATAGCAGACGATGTAAGAGACGCTAGTATGCCCAAAGAATCGGACAACATAGTATATGGGAATGATGAAGGTGTAAAATCATTAGCATATGATAAAACGGCTGTTGTTCTGTGGGGGGCTGTTCAACATCTTATTGGCGAGAAAGATGAGATATTGGAAATAATAAAGACAATGAACAAAGACATGGCAATGATGAAAGGAGAAATAGTGAAATTGCAAAATACAATGTAATCATTAATATATGTGTCGGATTTTCGCCGCGAATATTCGACTTGTATGGAGCAAATAAAGCAGAAGAGTTAAAACATATCAGAAACCTATATATTACTAAAAGCAATGAAAGACGAACTAAATTCACTAGAAGAAGAAAAGTAGAAGCATTGAAGAGGAATAAAGAGAAATGCCCCTATTTTATTTTAGAACTACTGACATTCATTGTTGTAGTTGTGTTTCTAGTTTCTTTTAAGGAAAACTAATGATATATTCGGTGTATTTTTAATCATCTAAATCATCAACTTTGAAAACATGGTCTAGGTTTATATAAACATATCGTAAATGCCTTGAGACCGTAGGTTAGGAAGGAGAATGAAGAAGGTTTGAAATTTACCGCTCATTGATACATTTCATACAAACGATGCTTATATACTAACGCGCTATATTCTTCTAAGCAAGAACCAACTTCACGCATGTTTCCTAACTTGAATATGTATAATGAACTACTATTTAGCCTAATTATAGGTGCTACAGCATTGTTATTTTGAACCGATGTTAAAGCTGATATAGCATTATGTCTGCTTTTTGTGTATAAACCGTGTAGTATTATAGAATATTTCAAAAATCGCTGGTCTTCTGCGAAATCGTCAAGTACGATAAGCACCGAAAATACGTTCTTAGTTGTATTTTCTTTTGAAATTCAACTGTGTTATGTTGTGCGTCAGTTATTTTTTCTAACGCTTTTTCATTGTAGTCATCAAAAAGGTAATGTTCCGTATCATCATCAACTTTTCGGTGGTCAGTTATACAAGGTTTTAGCTATACAAGGTTTTCTGGAATCCAGTTGTCATCAACCGAAGCAGTGGGCGAGAAAATGTAATTTCGTTCAAAGCAGTTCTTACATATTTTTGAAATGAGATTTTGAAGTATCATACCGTTACCGCCTTGACTACTTGCACTTATGATAGACCGAAAGGTGGGTGTATCAGCAACTTCAAGTTTGGACCGTTTATATTCACATGTTTTTCGTCCTAGAGGTTCAATTGATGGTATATGACCACTCATGATTATTACTAATTAGGAATTATATGATTTGAATGTATAATGGATACTAGTTACAATACTTATATTGAAACTATAAGTGGTCTAGAAGAAATAGAACAGCAGGTAACCACCGACAATAAAAGTAAAAGTTGTTGCTATTTATCATTAGAATTTGTTTGAAAAAAGTCAAATATATCTGCTTAAGATAAATGTCAGATAGAAGCCATGACAGCGACAAACAAGAGTTTTTCATGAATGCTAATGGTATGTCGTGTATCCCTTGTAGAAGAAAGAGACAGTCATATCATAAAGAAACAAAAACCGTGAAAAAAAAACAACATAATCACAACTAATGTAATCGAAGATAGACATAATTTAAGGTTTGGTGGTCGGCATGTGTCACCTGATGAGAATAGTATATTCAAAACCGATAAGCAAGTGGGGTAGCGTTGAAACATGTAGCACTGGGTTTGGGACTCATAACATAACACTCGAAGAATGTGAACAAAGAATAGAAGAGAACACTACTACAGAGTTCGAAGTCGTCAAAAAGGACATAGAATGTATAGAAATGAAATTGGTGGATGTCATTTGAAAAAGTTGAGTTAATATATACATAATATCGTATGGACTGTTCGTGTTTTGTGAACTCAATGAATTAATAAAAATACTATTGTGAAGAGTTGTTTATCTCATGTAATGACAGAGAGCCCCAGGCACCACTTCCCCACGTGCTTTCAATAGACAGGCCACGAGAGTATGATAATGGTTAGTTAGTTTGACAGAATGTTTATCATAATTAATGAATTATGACAAATTTTGCAAACTAATATATTATGACAGTATTTGTTGATAAGGTAGCAACGGATTTTAATGCTGAAAATCATCTTCCCCATTGTGAAAGGCAGTGTGTTAGGTATAAACAATGGAAACATTTAGTGTATTGTCAACGATAGTATTATTGTAAAGCGGGTAGGTATTTCATGCAGTATAGGACCACGGCTACTTGTTGTGAATGTCTGGATGCCATGAAGAAATATACTGATAAGCGGAAAAATGACTTAAAAGGATAGTGTGTTTTGTATATAACATGGAAGGCTCAAGAAACAAATGCTCAAGGTGTCACAGTAAGAAAAGACAGTTGATGAATTCGGCCACAGCAAGAATAAAAAAACTATTTGCAAATTGTTTTCAATGCCAAGCGAAGAGGAAAGAGTCTAATCATAAATACAAAGAGCAAGACGACAAGCAATCAGAAATCGTTACTGTGTTTAGCCATACACAACTTAATGATGATTTTCCTGAGAATTATTTTATGATATTCAATAGGCAGCATAATAAGGTGATAACTGACATCCCTATGAACGAGGAAGCAAAGGACATCAATAATAAGCAACCAGAACAAACCAGCGAAGACGGCTCCTTCGCGAAGCTGTATCGGATAATGCATTCAGAAGTAAAGCATAAGCATATTTCATAAGAGTTTATGGAACATATTTCTAGTACGATTACGACCTTTGAAACTAAACCTAGTAAAATCTACGAGAGGCCCTTTGCCCACGTTGGGTGATAATACCACCTTAGGGAAAATGGACGGGGTTATTGGTTATTCCTATACTGGTCTTGGAAATGGGGTAGTAGTAGTGATATATTGGGTGGGGCGTAGGGGGGGGGGGGTATAGGAATATTCGTCTTATATGGATGAGGCAATCGGTTTTTCCTATACTGGTATTGGTAATGAGGATGTAGTGGTGATATATTGGGTGGGGCTTAGGGGGGAGTATGGGAATACTCGTCTAATCAGTGGGTTAGTGGTAATTAGTGGTGGTATTGTCACCCAAAATGGGCAAGGGTTCTGCTAACTCAATACAGCTATGATTCGCGCTTGGGGCTTACTCTGCATTTTCGTAGAATTTTGCTGACGGCTTGCTTCCTGTTTGCGTCGACTACAATTGCGGGCCCAAAAGCCCTAAACCTTACACGCTAAGCCCTATCTCTGAACACAAAAGACCGAGAAGCTCAGGGCTGTCGCGTCTCCCGCATACAAAGATCTCATGTAAGGGTTTAGGGTTTAGGGTTCAGGGTTTAGGGACACAGCATGGATGACTTAAAGGTTACTGTTAGCATCACGAGAAGGGTTGCTGTTAGGGTCAGTAGAAGGGCTACTACTATGAGGGTTAATGCCACGGCAGGAGTCCACGCGCTTTGCTAACAGAATCACATGGAATCTTTCTGGCTTCCTGAGGCCATCTTTTTGGAGCACATTGCTGCGCCACATCCCCCAAAACCGTACATCAAAAGCGACAAACAACCGATCCGGTCAGACGAGACCAAAGAAAACTCGAAATCCGTCCTTGCGGAAGGTTGTGGTGCAGCCGATCAACTATGGCCAGGCAAAAGGGCCTAAACCCTAAAGCCTGGGGATGGTTTCCGGGGCTTGCCCTTCCGGCAGCTCGTGAAGGATTTGTGTTTCTTTTAGCTTGAGGGACTTAGGGCTTAGGCTTCAGGGATGTAGGGTATAAGAGTCGAGGGATTAGGGTTTAGGGAATAGGGATTAGGGTTTGGGGAATAGGGTTTGGGGTTTAGGGTTTTGGGAATAGGGTTTGGATTTACAGTTCGTTGTCATGCGGTCTCAGTAGCAGGGCAGGCGCCTACTAGATGCGGCGAAGCCCTTGCACTGCCAGTGTTCACCCTGTGAATTCTACCGTGAACCCTAAACCCTGAACCAGGGACCCTCTCAATGGGACTCCTCGCCCCTTAAACCGAGCTTCGAGTCGAATGCCGCAGGACAAAAACCACTCAAAGCAGAGGCATGTCAGAACCCTAAACCTGAAATTCCCCGAATCTGCAACCCTACCTATAGTCTCGACCTTAATACAAAATTGGTTGAACCAAACAAAGGAACTACAATGGAGACTATAGGTACATTCTAAGTCCTGAAAACGAAAAACCCCAAACTCTCAAAGCCGAAGCCCTCAAAACCCCCTGTTCAACAAAGCGTGGAGGATTATTCCCTAAACCCTAAACCCTAAGCCCTAAACCCTAAACCCTAAACCCTAAAAAGCTTGGAGGATTATTCCTATCTCCTGGATGCCATGCGTCTGCACCCGGGTCGACTTTTTGGGGTCTTCGTGGCGGACCCGACTGTGGGCCCAGATGCGGCTACTTGGCTGCCTTTGTCTTCGGGCGGCTTGGGGATCTACTTCAAACTACCATAATCCTAAACCCGCTGAACTCTGAACCTGTTTTTTGGCAGGGCTCACTGCGAGCCCTAAGGACAAGGGAAACTGCAGGTGGGGAGTTTAGGGTGTATAGGCCTTCTATATAAGGCTTCTATAAGGTATATAGACCTTCTACAAGGCTCCTATACCGGTAACTACCCACCTGAAACTGTCCTAGATTAAGGTCTGAAGGTCTTGGATTAGGCTTTCTAGGTCCCCCAATAGTGCCCTTTTGCCTTTTTTGGTTTTGGGGTCCCTTATTAAACCCAAAGAGTAGGAAAAAGGGTGCCCTTATTGTTAGGGGTCTACTGGGGTAC
>CAJNJA010104362.1:10998-35518 GCA_905231915.1 Symbiodinium necroappetens
TTTAAAGTTTAGGGTTTAGGGTTAACGGCAAACTCCGAAACCCGGGGCGACGCAAGGAGAAGTGGCTGGAAGGACTCGCTTCCTCGAAGGGGTGGGTTGGGGTGCGCTTCAACCCGTACAAGTGGCCTGCAGGCCGTCTCCGCGGGGGGCGGAACATGGTCTGGCGTTTCGTGTCGTGATATACAATGTTTCAGGTTCCGAGCTGATTGTGACTAAATTAGATTAGCAGATCCCATCAACACTGCCATTCTAATTCTTAAGCCCCCCTTATGTTAGGGCTTTGGGGCTTAGGGCGTGTCTTAGGTTGAAAAGCGTATCGGCCTAGCGGGGCTCTGTGGTCTGGATGTTGGTGGCTCCTGCGGCCCGGATGGCCTTGGAACTTTGGGTTCAGGGGCTTTGGGTTTANNGGTTTAAGGTCTACCTATAGTCTCCATCGTAGTTCCTTTTGGGGGTTACCTTTTAGGATCCTTCATATAGGATTGATGAAACCAAAAAAGGAACTGCAATGGAGACTGTAGGTAGGGTCTGGCGTCTTGGGGTTTAGGAGTTTATTGTTGAGGGCTCCGGGGTCCAAACCGCTCTGCTCAAGGAACTTCGATGCGCAATCGGACTATCGTTTGAACTTTGTTCCAGCTTGGACCTTCGAAGGGTGCAGCCCTCAGCACTTAAACCGCAACACTCGGCTTGGGGTATAGAGTTGGATCTCAGATGTAAGATGTTTTGGGGGTATCTGTCTTGGGACTTTGGGGTGGTCTTTTGGGCGACCCTTCCGCCTAAAGACCCCCTATACATGTAATTCCTAAAGCCCTAACACCTACCCCCAGAACCCGAAATCCCTAAACACCGAAACCTAAACCCTAGACTCTAGACCCTAGAACCTAAACCCTAAACCCTAAACCTAGACCCTAAACCCTAAACTCTAAAAAAAAACCCTAAACCCTAGACCCTAAACCCTAAAACCTAAACCCTAAACCCTAAACCCTAGACTAGACCCTAAAGCCCTAAACAGGTCAGAGCATGGCCGACGCAACCGGCAAGGCGCTCTTCGGCAAGGCAGGCGAGCTGCGGTGTCTTGGTGGCTTTAGGGTTGAGGGTTTGGGGTTTAGGGTTTAGGATTTAGGGTTTAGGGCCTTAGAGTTTAGGGTTTATGATTTAGGGTTTAGGGCTGAGGGTTTAGAGTTTAGAGTTAAAGTTTTAGTTTTGGGGTTAGGCTGTAGGGTTCAAGTTCAAGGTTAAGTTGTGTGGCTTGGGGTTTAGGTCGTACAGGCATAGGTTTTAGGGTTTAGGGGTTGAGAGGTTTTGCGAGTTCAGTGCTGAGGGTTTTGGGTTTGGCGATTTAGGGGTTAGGGCCTATGGGTTTGGGGGTTTGAATCGAGGGGTCTATGGGTCAAGGGCCGGGGTTTGCTACAACAAAGCCTTGGGTTTGACAGGGGTTGGATGAGGCTCCATAAGTATAGGTTCTGTTAGGGCTCTTTAATAGGGGTTTGTGGTATAAGGCTTTCGGGTAGGGGGTTTCTAAAAGGTAAGGTTGCGCCATGAGGGTTCTACAGCGGTTTTGGAAGGGCTTTTGTAAGGCTGCCGTGAAGCCTCAAAGTTCGCTTCTCTTGGTGGAAAAAGGGGCCTTGTGGGGTCAGGCTTGTGGATAGGGTTTGAGGCTTGCAGGTTCTGGATTTGGGGCTTCAGGGTTTAGGGTTTAGGGTTGAGGGTTTAATGATGTTGGGGTAAAGGCTTTGCGGTTCAAGATTCAGGGGGGGATGATGGCCAAGGCACTGTAAGTTTTGGCCTTACGCCTCATTCTACAACCTTTCTACAACGCTATCGAGCCTTTATTGTAACAGTACACAATCCTATATATGTTACATATATATATATATATTTCTGATTTCGGGGCTTGGAGTCCAGGTCGGACGCAGCCTGTACAACATGCAGTAATTAAGAAAACAGAGACAAAAATGTATCGCATGGGACATTGCCTAGCGCCTTACGGCCTCCATGAGAGACAGAGTAGGGCGCAACTTTGCCGAGAGCTGCCAAACCAGGGCAAAGTAGATCGGTGACAATGAGCACACACGGATGACCCCGTGACCAAAGGCGCAAGGAGCCTCTAGCAAGGTCCGAGAGGAGACGAAGACTGTGAAGTCTAGGCTCAACTTCTCTGTACGTGCGGAAGGGGCCAAGCAGGGTCAAAGACGAGAGTAGTCCAAGGCATGAAAAGAGCGTAACAGAATTAGCAACACTCGGTGCCTGCCACTCGTCAACATTTAGGCTTGAGGGAGAGTCAAAGACCTCTCGGTGGGAGAGAAAAGACCCAAGCCCAAGGTCCTTCTCTGCAATGACACGGCCGATCGGTAGTCCATCTGTGGCAGTAGGAAGATGGACATGATCAAACAGGAGCCAGGGAAGTTGCGTACTGGCATCACTGAATGTTGACACAACAGGTTGTGGAGTATTGGGGTCAGGAACAAGCCAATCAACCCAAGAGACCCGGAGGAGGAGATCAGCGGCTTGTGAGTGCCACCCTGACCACTGTGTGGACCACTCCTCATCCCCAAGGAAAGTCTCTTGCAACCGCCGCTGCCACTCAACCGCAGTGGCACGAAGCCTCGATACCTGCAGACAGCAACAACTGAATGCTCTGCGGTAGGCTTCAAGAACGTCCTGGTACGAGTGGCAATCCTCATCACCACAACAGAGGCAATCTTCAAGGGCAGCAAGAACCTCCTCTGATGGACGTTGTTCCTCAAAGGGTGTCTGTGTCGGCCCCCACGGCCGAGAAGGCCCCTGAGCTTGCACAGCAGGTAGCTGTGATTTGGAGCCGTCAACAAATTTGCGACTACCGACACCGGGTGCTGGAGCTACCTCGTGGCCAGTGCCTATAAGCGCTGCCTTGCAGGCTCTGGAGTACCGAAGGTGATTGCATAACTTCTCAGTGCTCCTATAATGCCGTAGGCAAACCGGACACTACTGTCCGTCGACAAGAAGACGTTCCTCCCGAATCCGACCATGAACCTTGAAGGCATGATGCGACCAGGCTCGCTTGTCAACAAAGACCTTGCTGCATTGAGCGCAAACCTCGGGTTCTCCTTCAGCTGTGATAACATCATCGAGAAAGGCACCCTCGGATCGCAGTTGCCGGAAGAGCAGGCCATGGTACTGTTGGACTTCTGCAACCCAAAGTGAATCTAGACCGGCTACAACCTTGGTCTGCTTCACTAATCTCTTCCATCTGCTGGCATCAACACGTGCAATTCCGGCCGAGACTTCCCAATCCGAGACATCGGGATCAGGAATGCCAGCCCGTGCCCGAAGCTCACCAGCCCAGCCGAGTGCATGCTGAACCTGGCGTAACCAGGACTGCTCAGCATGGAGGAGGGCCCAGAACTCTGCACACCCTGTGGACACAACGAGACGAAAGTGTCGGAGGCGTTCCAAAGCAATGGCAACCTCGGCGGGTAAAATGCGCGCGCATGCAAGGGCGTAAAGTCCGCTCATGTGGCGCGCCGCAACATAGGAGAAGCGCGGGCGAAGCATAAGTCGGGCCATACCGATCAAAGCACCCTGGAACTTATTGGTAGTGACAGGGTCGTGGGCTGGCCAAGCCCCAACCCCATAGAAAAGGGTGGACTCTACCACAGCAGAGAAAAGTACAGCCTTATCCCGAGCATGAACAAGTGGAGACGAGAACACCTGGCGTCGGTGCTGCCTGAAAGCAGCCCATGCCGCGCCGAGGCGAGAGCGCACTTCTTTCGTGGTGCCACCACCGGCCTGGACAATGCCACCGACGTGTTTGTAGGTCGTGACGAGTCGAAGTCGTGCGCTCGGCCATATGTCAGAGTGCAGCTGAACGTCAGGCGAACTGCCTCGGAAGACCTCAGCAGAGGTCTTCTTCGATCCCGGGCCATAGAGGGCAACAACGCACTCCGTTTTCCCCTCGGCCAAGTTTGGAACTAGCGTTGCTTTCATGCACTCGTCAAGTGTCGCCGTAGCGACCTCAGCTACCTTCTCAAGTAGCCGTTCGGGTCGGGAGTCCTCGACAAGTAACGCCAAATCGTCCATCCAAGTCACGTCAATCGGCCTCTCGACATCTGTGGCACTAGTGCTGCGCACAACGTCAGGGCTAGCGCCGAGCCATTTGTCATTCCAGGGAAGTGCGCATGACAAACCATCCCTCGCAAACCTCTGGCGAAGAGTCTTCAGCAACTCTGCGAATAGAAAGGAAAAGATGAGGTCCGCGAGGTTGTCACCTGGGCGGGTACCCGCCTTCACTAGGGCTGTCCCCTCGAGGGCACCGTGAGAGAACCAGGTGTCACTGTTCGTTTCTGCGACCATCCTGGACAGGACAGGTGGCCCCCCGGCGTCACTTATGAGTGACCTGTCACGGACATAGGCCTGGAGGCGAGGCCCAACCGCCGGGTCTAGGCCCAGGGTCGCAATGACATTGTTGATGGAGGCCTCGTCTGGTTGTCCTCCATGAACAAGAGCCCGGGCTACGCGGTGAAATGCTTCTTTAAGGTCGAGGAAAATTATGGCGCAACTAGTTTTCTGAACCCGGCATCGCTCCTGCCAAAGCCTAGCAGCTTGCAAGACAAATTGAACAGGAAAACCAGCACGTCCGCCTACTTGCAACGGCATAGCCGCTTCATCGAAGTAGGTGCTGCAATGCCGCCTTAGTGTGCCGTGAACGGCCTTACCTATGGAACTGCTTACTAATATTGCCCGATAATTTTCACAGTCTAAGGGGGAGCCTTTCCTCTTCCAGATCGAGTGTAGCTCACCCCCTTTCCATTGTACGGGTTCTTGAAGTCTCATGGCAAACTTGAGCACGATCGGGAACAACGGCCGAGACAAGCCGGCAGGGCAAGCTCTCAGGAGATCGGCAGGGACCCGGTCCTTCCCGGCAGCCCGGCCAGGAGTTGAGGCTCTGAGTCCATCTTCAATCTGGACTCTGGTCACGATTTCATGCGAGGCGATGTCGTAGTCAGTAAGGTCGAGTGCCTCTTGTCTGGCTCTGCACTGCTGGGTAATGAGCTCAGGGGACTTTGGTCCTCCGGCCTCAATGGAACTAAAGTGACGAATCCACCGAGCCTCAGCAGCAGCAGGGTCACCTGCGATGTTGCCATCTTCAAGTCGAATCGCAGGAATTGCCCGGCTGCCTTTGGCTTTCCGCTTCGAAGGTCCTATCAAAGCCCTGAGTTTACGAAAGGTGTCCTTTGAGGAGTTGCTTGCGGCATCTTTAGCAGCTTCATGTGTGAAACTGCGTTTATCACTCTGGATGGAGCGCCGAAGGAGGGGCTTGAGCTTGCGAAGGTCGCAAACACTGCGTCGCAAATCAGCTATGCTTCGCAACAAGTCAGCAAGGGACAGCAGCCCTGCCCAGACGTAGGTTCCTTGACAGCTCCAGGTAACCCATGCAATGCGCTGTTCGTAGTTTGCAAGCCAGGCAGATGCCCGATGCGCGATTTTGCGCAGACCAACCCTCTGCTGCCGAAATGACCAAGTACCATCCGAAAAGAAGGTCTTACGTCGTGCAGCACGTTGGGCAGGGAAGGCGAGTGCAAGTTGGTCGACAAGATGACGCGCGAAGAGGTCGTAATGAGTATGTGCATCGACTTCCCACGGCACGGGGGGGGTGGTTTGGCAGATCGCTTGGACAACAGCAATGTGCTCTGGGGACTGTAGGCGACTAACGTCGATGCGTGGGGGCCTGGGGCCGTTACTGCTTGTGGCAGTAGTGAGCGCCTGGACTTCGAGGTAAACTGCAAAGTGATCGAGTCCAGCTTGCCCAAAGTCGACATCATAAAGGACTCGTGAGGAGCCCTCGTCAGCAGTCCAGGCTTTAGGGACAAGGATAAAGTCAATCCGGGAGAGCGTGCCTTGTCCCGGAGAAACCCATGTATGCGACAGCCCTCGATGGCAAGCAGTAAAGGTAGATGGGGCCCAGAGCCCATGGTGGCCTAGGATGCGGAAGAAGGGCTCAGGCAGACCAGCACCATCTTCCCAACAAAGATCCCCAATGCTGTTTTCCCAGGGCTCAAGCAGCCTAAGATTAAGATCCCCGAGTATGACAACCGGCAGGTCGTTGGCATAGCCCCGGAGATCGACCGCAAACTGACGCCACCAGGTCTCACGTGAGGGGTCCAGTGCTGTGGGGGCATGGCACACAACAGCTAGGAAGCGGAAGCCTCCCCTGACACACTTGACAATGAGGCAGCAGAGGTGAATCGGAAATGAGTGGTAGAAACGACAGTTTCGGTGTTCTTGGCACGGGTTTCTTGCAGACCCGTCAAGCAGACGCCTGTCCACTCAAGCTGTTCCCTGATGTAAGGTACTCTGCCGATGAGGCCCTTGGAGGTGTCTTCCTCAAGGGTCTGGACATTGACAGACACAAGGGTGAGGCAGAGGCACAGTGGACCTGCTTGGCTATGATCAGCAGTAGAGATCAAGGGCCGGAGTCCTAAGGCTCTTCGAGAGTCAAGTGGATTTTGTGGCTTATTACGTGCTGTGTCAACAAATTGACTGCCTTGGAGATGCGGCCATTGGCCTGGGTTTCGAGTGGCCTCACAAATGAGCCACATCCACTCAATGGATCCATCACGAACCCAGGCAGGGAGGTCACAGTAGGGGGCAGGTATAAAGGTATCTGCTATCCAATGTCCTTTAGCAAGTACATCAACGAGCTAGTTGAAAGGATCGCCCTTGTGCGCACGCACATGCTGAAAAGCTGTGAAGCAAACATCCCTGGATGCCTCAGCAACATGAGCGAGGGCTCTGCAAGCTCTTGCTAAGGTGGAGTTTACGGTGCCTCCCCATTGTCCGCTAGTCTGACCTATGACGGCAAGAGAGTCAGTCCATATCTTGGTGTGGCCGTCGGCCTGAGTAAGGGCCCATGCTATGGCCCGAAACAGTGCAGAACGTTCGGCCTCTAATGCAGAGTGCGTCTCTGCACCAATAAAGGCATCCTCTCCCTGCAGCGCAACAGCACCTCTGCACCAACCTTTGAGGGCCCGGCTGTTCGGACCGAGAGCGACAACTGCAAAGGCCCAGGCACTGCAGCTGCCATTGAAGGACCCATCAGTGTAGATTTCTATGTTTGGCCGAGCCTCAGGCTCAGTCTGCTCTCCAACAGCAAGGGCCCGAGGAGTGGCAGGATGCAGACGAAGTCCAGGCGGAAGAGCATCTGGCAGTTTCCACTTCCCACACAGGAAAGGAGCAACATCGTCAAAGGTCTTGCCTAGGCCAAGTGTGACCTGGCTCAGGTCATGTTGGACAAACTTGGGCAAGTGGGCAGCAAGTGAGACAGGAGCAGGACCATTCACATCCCGGCAGGTGCTGAAATGCTCAACAAGGGTCTCGACGAGAGTACTTGCAAGGAAGAAAGCCTGGCCTGTGGTAACCTCTTCGGACTGTTCAAGGAGAGTACAGAGAGGATCACCTATGTCAAGAATACTTACTTGGGTCGAACCGTTGCCGGCACTCCGAGGCAGAGGCCCAGCAATGTTGCGACATGGAGTGGGGATACCCCTGCGATCTAGGGGATGGCGGAGTCCATCACAGCGACCAAGATCAATGTGGAAAAATTGGTCAGGGCCAGCAGGCACGGGCATGGCATTGACACTTCCCTGTGTTAGCACAATGTAGCAAACTGGCCATAAACAACAGGGCAGTCGTGGGCACTGAGAGAAGATCCCAAGGGCAAGATAGCCGAGGACAACAACAGCTACCCAACTAGTCCGGACGCAGAAAAGGTAGGCGGCACAGGGAACTGAAACCCTGTCGCTGTCTTTGTCAGAGCACGGTGCCTTATGAAGACCCTGATGGTCAGGGGCGAGGCAGAAGCTGTCTTCAGGAAGACGTGGTGTAACAAAACAACCGCTCCACATGACAGTGCGATCGGAGACTTCATCTGCTGCCGGCTCATTTGTAAGAGCAATGTGCTCTGTGGGGTATCCGCTTATATATATATGTAAGATCAATTATGGTGCTAGTATTGAGCCATTCGAACACCCTGCAGAGCAGACATGAGAGCCGTGGGGTCCTTTTTATATGGGTGCCGTACTGTTTTGGACCTAACAAAGGGACCCCACTTTAGAAAACTACCCATGTGGAGCTGTTGTTGATCCCTTCCGCAGGCCACCGGGGCTTGTCAGGCCCAAACTCGAAGTCCCCATGTCGAAGTGCAGCACACCTTAAATGAACCCAAAAGGGACCAGTCAGCCGGCCTGTAGATGACGGATCCCCCTACGCCCTACAATACCGAACTCCAGGCCCCCAACATCTCCTGCCTGTGACCCCCAAACCCTCGTGCCTCAAGAAAACGGTAAGGCTGCTAATCCCTGAAACCCGGAGCCCTAAACTCTAATCTCAAAACCTCAAACCCCAAGCCCGAACATCTGGAACCCTAAACCCTAAACTCGAAAACCTAAACCGTAAACCCTAAAACCTAAACCCCGAACCCTGAACCCTAAAACTCTAAAGCCTTTCAAGCCCTTTCAGAACCCTCAGTGCGCCCAGGCTCCCGGTGGGTTTCATGCCTTTCAAGGGCCTGAGCCAACATGTGGAGGACATCCGAAGCCCTGGGCCCCGAAAGCTCAAAGCCAAAAGTTCCAGCGCCCCAGTGTGTGGTTTCTGTTTGGACAGCACTTAGGGTTGTAAAAATTTAACAGAATTGATACACTAAATGCATCCATAATAATAACAACAGTAGTAGTAGTAATAGTAATAATAAACCGCGAGCGCCTTTATCAATTAATCTCAGCCCTTCGTCGAAGGACATCGAGGCGCTGATGAAGAGTTCGCCCGAAACGCAGGCTGCTCGGCCCGATTTGGCTGGGCCCTTTTTTGTTTCGGGGGTTTTGAGGTTTAAAGAGTCTTTTGGGATTCAGGTTCTGTATGTTTTGCGGCTTTTGATGGGGCGTTAGTCACTGTTATTCTTTGTTATGCTTTTCGCTTCGGTGGTTCAGGGGGTTCAGAGTTCAGTTTTTGTTGATGGGTTTGTGGAGACATGATCATCGTTCCTAAAGCCCTAAACCCTAAACAGCCCTAAACCCTAAACCCTAAAACCCTAAACCCTAAACAGCCCTAAGCACAAGCCCGGCTCTTCCTCTTCTGAACCCTGATGAACTGAAAAGATCCCGCTTTTAAAAAGAGGTAATCCCGAGGCCCTAGCGCCTAAACCCACAACCCGGTTGAACCGAAAGGGCTCCAGAGGGTTTGGGGTTTAGGGTTTAGGAACCCTAAACTCCCTAAAACTGTTTGACGCTTGGGTGTTAGGGACTTAGGGACACGAAACCCTAAATCCTAAGCTCTAAACCCTAAACTAAACAAACTAAACCCTATAAATTCGATGCCCTAAACCCTGGACTCCAACTTGAACCAGGTAATCATCGATCACTGGGGGTTCTTCCTCCAGCCCGCCACGGGTTTCGGCGAGCGTTCGCTGGACGAGGCGAGCTGGGACGCCCTTCTGGAGCTGAGCGCCTACCCGCAGGACCGGGGCTCGAAAGGGTTTAGGGTTTAGGAGTTTAGGGGTTTAGGGTTTAGGGTTTAGAGTTTAGGATTTTAGAGGTTAGGGTTTGGGGATTTAGAGTTTAGGGTTTAGGGTATTAGGGGTTTAGAGTGTAGGGTTTAGGGGTTTAGAGTTCAGGTTTGCGGGTTTCGGGGGTTTAGGGTGTAGGTGTCTTCTTTTCAAGGTAGGTGTGACATCCTTGTTCGAGATTGCGGGGAACCCTAAACCCTAAACCCTAAATGCTTAAGGAAGTCTTGCGGATGAGTGTTTCAGGGTCGTGGGCTAGTGGGGTTCAGAGGGTTTTTTTGCGAAGATCAAGGAAACGGTAGCATCGGCATGCTGGTATGCAAGTAGTCCTTGGAGTCGTTTTAAGGAGAAGAGCACCATCACACCCTCATTACAATCATCATGATCTTCTTCTTCTTCTTGACGTTCGTCGTCTTGATGAGTTAGCAGCAGCGGCAACAATCCGTAGGATCCCTTATAAGTATAGTCTTATACATCCGCACACCCTATTCTACGTATCAGGGCCCAGGCATTACTGTTTTGCCGACGGCATTTCAGAGTACCGTAGGTACCTTGGTGGAAGGGATCCTATCTAAATAGACCAGCAATCCCAAAAGCGTCCTAAACCCCAAACCCCCAAATCCCAAAAGCGCCCTAAACCCTAAACCCCCAATCCCAAAAGCCCTAAACCCTAAACCCCCTAATCCCACAAGCCCTATACCCTACTACCCTCAAACCCTCAATCCCAGATCCGCCAGAACCCAGCCAGGCTCCTGGGTTCCAGCGGCTTTTGCCCGAAATCCCAAACCTGAAACCAGGCTTAGGAAGCCCCCGTCACAAACCCCATGAACCCCTTATAAAATATTGATCAGACCTCTGTAAAATGCGATAGAACCCTGAAAAAGACCATCAGGTTCACGTGAAGATCTCCGCGCTCTTCCGCGTCTCCATGGCGAAGACTCCTTTCCCGGAGTTGTCGGAGCGTTTGAAGACACCAGCCAGAGATTTGTTGCGGCTTTATTGGGTGTATAAGGTTGCTCTTGTTCTTTCTAAAACTGTGGACGGGTGTTATAGATTCTGCGGTTTGGGGAGTTTAGGGTCATTGGTTTTTGAATTGTCTTACCAGGGTATTGAAGGGCTTGTTTATGTTTCAGCTCTTTGTCGGGGATTTGGACCTGTTCCATAAGGATTTATGGGGTTTGGTGATTAAGGTCAGCGGTTCAGGGCTGGTGGTTGAGAATTTGAGAAGCAGGGGGGTGGCCCTAAACCCTAAACCCTAAACCCTAAACCCCTAAACCCCTACACCCTAAACCCCTAAACCCTAAACCCCTAACCCCTAAACCCCTAAACCCTAAACTCCTAAACCCTAAGCGCTAAAGTATGGTAAGGACCTCCGAACCAAGACCCGGGTTGCCATAACCAAGCCCTTTGCTTTCAGGTTCTGGGTGTTTTCGGGCCTTTTTTGTTTGTGCAGTTTGGGGTATATAGGATTATGGGTGCGCTTTCAGATTTTGGGTGTTTTCGGGCTTTTTTTTTTTTGCAGTTTGGGGTATATAGGATTATGGGTGCACCCGACCCCCTGAGCCGCAAGATGTCAGCACAGCAGGGTTTGATCTTGAACTTGTCTACGGAACATATTTCCGAAGGGAAAACACCCACAAACCACGCTCTCACCCTAAACTTCCAAATCCGAAAAAGCCTAAACCCTAAACTTCTAAAGCCCGAACGAGCCTAAACCCTAATCCCCAAACTTCTAAATCCGAAAAAGCCCACACCCTAGATCCCACCCCTACCGGCCAAAACATGCAAAACGAACCAGACAACACAAGCAAGGCACACCAGCCCATGCACTGTTTTAAAAACCCATATATGAGCCTTGCGCACCCTTATAGAACCCTTTTCGAAGCACCGGACAAAGCACGAATGGGCTGTTTTGACGAGCGCTTGGCGCCCGAGGAAGCTGCTGGAGACGTTTGGCTCCAGCCGGCTGCTTTGGGGATCTGACTTCCCGCGCCCTGGGATGGATTTAGGCTTCGGAATCATTCTCCCTTTTTGGTATACTAAACAAAGGGGTCATGAACACTAGTATGTTTGTTCTGGGTTTCTTGGGGCTTTGTAGGGTTCAGAGATGACTTCGGGGCTAAGGGCTTAAGGTTGGAGCAACCCTAAACCCCTAAACCCCTAAACCCCTAAACCCTAAACTCTAAACCCTAAACGACTAAACCCTAAGCCCTAACCCCTAAACCCCACACCCTAAACCGAATTTGGGTTTTGGGGCTCGGGCTTTGGTACCCCGGGGTATCGTAAGGGTCTCACCCTGTGGAGATGTATGGTCTAAGGGGGTTGTGGGGGCCGGGCCCTGGGGATTCTAGGGGCTCTGGGAGTTTAGGGTTTAGGGATTTAGGGTTTCGGGGGGCTCTCTGATTCTGGGAGTTTGGGGTCTAGGGATTTGGGGCGGTTTATGTTCATGATATACAAGGTTTCGTAGGGGGGGGGGTCGGGGTGACGTAAGAGTTTCATAGGCTTTTATGAGGCATTTGCAAAGGGCACTTATGCTGCTTCACAAGGATTCTTGGAACGTGCGTGTCATTTTTTCTTAGGATTTTGGGGTTAGGGATTGTGTCGAAGGGAATGCGAGAAGTCTAGGACGTAGGGTTCCGGGGCTTTTGAGTTGCGGCCTGCCGAAAGGAAAGGGAAGCTCCGACTCCCAGAGCTTATCACACAGCCCCAATGCCGGACTTCAGAAAAGCTCGAGTTGTCCTACCCCAAACCCTACAAACCAAACGCGCAAAACCCAAAACCCTAAACCCTAAACCCTACAAGCCCAACCCCCAAAACCCTCCCTAAGCCTTTAAAGCCCGAAACCCCTAAACTCTCCGAGACGTCTGAAACCCTAAGGCCCACACCGTCAAAAATCTCTACAAGAAGCCTGGCCACGCCCTGATCGAAACTCGACAGTTCTAGAAGCCTTGAGCCCAAGATTTAGCAGCTAAACCCTAAACCCTACACCCTACATCCTAAACCCTAAACCCTAAACCCTAAGCCCTAAGCCCTAAACCCTAAACCCTAAACCCTCAACCCAAGACTTAGCAGCCTGTTTCGGGGCAGGTACGCCACGGAGCACTCCAGCTACGCCGAGGCTGTGATGGCGCCGGAGTCCTGGCCGGCCTGGGCTGAGATGTCCGAGGAGGAGAGGGGTCTAGGGTTTAGGGTTTAGGGGTTTAGGGTTTAGGGTTTAGGGGGTTAGGGGTTTAGGGTTTTGGGGTTTAGGGTTTCGGGTTTAGGGTTTAGGGGGCTGCGGCAGGGATTTCGAGGCCGCTTATAGAAGACTGAAAAACGCGAAAATTATGCCCGAGGGTTCACCCCATTCCAGTGAACATATGTACCACAGAAAGGGTGCGCCAAAACTTCTGCTCTGATGATGAAGGCCCCTATCACCTGTAGGGTTTAGGGTTTAGGGTTTAGGGTTTAGGGCAGCCCGGTCAACTTCTCTTTGAGCTAGGGATCCATGAAGAACACCAGTCTACTTAACCGACGAGCCGCCCCCGAAAGGTTGAATCCCAAACCCCAAAGTCCTAAAGCCGTAAAGCCTCCTATAGAACCCCACAAACATGCCTAGAAGGCTTCATCATGCAGAAGCCCTTCTTCGACCTTGCATTGAAGCCTTGAAATCCCTTAAAGACTGTCAGCCCGAACCTTAAACCCGAAACCCGAACCCTTCAAAGGGTTTAGGGTTTAGGGTTCCAGTCCTAATCCCGAAACTCTAACCCGTCAAAACCCGGAGGATCGCACCAATTTGGTCCATGACACGGCCGCGCGGCTCTACGGCCTCCCCCTCGCCGCTGGCGAAGGGGAGCTCTGAGCTGGGATTGCTGTAAAGGATGTACATGGTTTGTAGGGTTTTCAGAAGGGTTTCATATAAGGTTTCTTTAGTTGTAAGTAAGGGGATGTTTAGTTTAGGGGTTGCCAGAAGGCTTTCATACAAGGTGATATAGGACAGGGGTTTACAGTTTGGCTTAAGCGTATATAAGTTTAAGGCTTAGGGTTTCTTTTTCGGCTGTGGCTTCTTACAGATCTCTGCAAAATAGGCCGGTGGTTAAGTAGACCCTGACTAAATCCCCCATGTAACCCTTCCGAGCCTTATAGAGGTTTGGTACCTACTGCTGGGTTTAGGGGTTTAGGGTTTAGGGCGGGTCCTTTAAGACGGGTTGACACAGCATTCGGCAACGTCCGATTAGCTGAGACCCTGGCGAAAGCAGCAGACGCTCATCGGTTAAAGAAGCAAAGTGCAGAATTGCCCGGGCTCCAGAGGGCTTCCTTTGCTCGTGCCTCACAGGGCACTGGGTGTCAAAGGTGTTTCGCGATGTTTATTGTTGTAGATCCCCTATAGTAGCAAGAGCAACAGATGCTCTTGCTGCACAGCTTCGGAATCCCCCACTCTTACGAAGTGTCAAAGTGCTTCAATGGTTTACCAGGGTAGCAGCAAGGCTTTACACTTCCGTCTCGGAATAGATGAAGCAGCCGTTGCAGTAGGGCTTTGGGCGGGTGTATCAAAGAGTCCTCTTCAACGTTGGTGAGCACAGATTTTAGTTGTTTTTCGGAATGCAGGCAATACGACCTCTTCTTCAAGTGCAACTTTTGTAAGAAGCTGAACACGGGGCCGACCATCTTGATTCTAAGCATATTGGGGAATAGACGTTTTCGCACTATGTTTAGACCATAAAGCCTAAAACACCCAAACAATGCCTTGAACCCCAAATTCCAATACCCCCAAACTTCCGATCATAGAACCCCTGAAGAACCCTGCTCCTAAACCCGTCGTCTTTTGATGTTAAAGGCGGAGAGAGGGTTCGGCTGGGGCCCTGTGGTATGAGATTTAAACTCCTACTTACAGCCCAAGTTGTTATAACTACCCTTGATATCCAAGTATACTGCGAATTCCAGACAGCCAGCTCTACCATATCCAACTCCCCACAAATGCTAACCTTTTCGCTGGCGGGTTTAGGGTTGTAGGGTGGAGGTTTATAATATCCCTATGGTCTCCATTGTAGTTCCTTTTTGGAGTTACCTTATAAGATCCTAACTATGAAACTGGCCAAACCAAAAAAAACGAACTACAATGGAGACTCTAGGTCGTGCAAGGATTAAGCATGATCCTTTTTAATATGGCCCCAACAGGGAACCAGAAGCCCTGCACCCCAAAGCCTCGAATCCTTGAAACCCTAACTGCGAGGCCGCATCGAAATGCGAGGGTGGCAGACGGTCCAGCAGCGAAGCTGTGCCGAGGTGACTGGGGCCTTACGGGTTCTGTGGTGCTTTTGGGGTTCAGGGTTTAATGTAGCGGCCTTAATCATTCGAGTAGGGTGTTGGGGGTTCCTTACTCTCATTATAGTCTACTATGCCTCGTTTAGGGTTTAGGGCTTCGTGTCTTTGTTGGGTTAGCGGAGCGGACCTTAAAGTCGCATAATTATGCGGGGTCGCAAAGATCTGTAGCAGCGTAGCAAGTTTCTTGTCATGCTTCAGGTTCGATTATCCTTAATATGGATGCCACCAGGGCCAGTGGGGTTTGGGGTTTAGGGTGCGTCGTTTGATAGTTTAGGGGTTTCGGGCGTTGAGTTACGCGCCCGTTGTTGTGGATTGGGCTCCGCATTCCGGTGGCAGGAGATCGTGTGGATTAACCGGGAGCGCACCCAAGAGGTTCGTTGGTCAAGCTGGCGCGGTTTCTCTGGTTGAGAGTTAAGCCGGTGACTAGACTATTGGAGGAGACATTGAGAGGCTATGTATGAACGCGCTCAACCCTGAACGCAAACCCTAAACTCCAAACTTTGAGTCCCAAACCTTATTAGGCACTATAATTACCCCTCTCAAACAACGACTCCGAATTCAAGAGTCTTAGAAACCCAACAGCCTTGCTGAGGTGTGAGGGGGATCCCTCTAGTCTATAAGGCAGTATGAGCCCTATACCCAAAACCCATTGCTTACAAGCGCTGCGCAGTACTCGCAAATCCCAATGACACAGGACTCACAACGTTAGGATCCTTGCAAAAAGGCGGCGTATTCGTCACAGGTCCACATCAGGGTACAGGTTCGTAGGTTTAGGATATTTGGATGTATCCTCGACTAGTTTGAACTCTACTGCAAGCGCTTTCAAAACCTCATTCATCAGGACCCTTGCTTGGGGAGGGTTCCTTCAGGGGAATAATAAAGGGCAAAAGGAGTAGGGAACTATGCTTCTTAAAATAGGCGCTTGTTATTGTTACACTCTTACCAGGTCCTTCCTAGGGCTACCCCGCTCCGCCCCCAATGCAGCTACAGCCTCGTCATCAACTTCATGAGCTCCCGGCCTTCCCGAGAGATTCCTTAGAGAACCTTCAATCCGGCTGCTATCATATTCGTCCTTAGGGTTTAGGGTTTAGTGTTTAGGGTCTAGGGTTTAGGGTTTATGGGGGTGCCGCGGATGACAGAAGCACAGCGGGCCCTGGCCCACCCGATCTATGTTCATGGTGACGAAGGGAAAGGGATGCGTGAACGGTGTGTAATGGTGTTGTACAGGGGGACCTTCTACATCCGTCCCAGCACCAATGTATTGCACTACAAGTTCCCTTATGCATGCATTCCAGGGGCCTGCATGGCATACGACACCCCTGGCAGAAGCCAGACGCTGCATGTGCTCCAGGAGCACCTAGTGAAAAACTTGGAGCGTTGTGCAGATCCTGACAGATGCCCGGACCTGCAAGGAGTTTCTTTGCAATACGCATGTGGCCGAGGGGACTGGAAGTTCAAAGGTGAATGGTTGGCAGAAGCTGGGACCTACCAGAACCAGCACTGGGCCGACTTCTTGCATTTTTCCTGGAACGCCCCGGCTGCTGTGCTCCAAACCCTGGAGGCGAACAGCCTCTTTCAGGGTCCCCAAATAGTACGGCACCCTTGCACAAAGGACCCTAAAGGGTATCCTAATTTAGAGAATTACCCCCTGTATTGCAAAGCCCTTTTCAAGTATCAAGGCTTCCAAGCCCTAAACAATACGTCTTGGAATCCCTACCCAGCCCGTTGAGGGAGGCCTCCTTGAAATAAGGAGCAGTCTTAAATAGGAGCCCTCCGTAAATTGAAGGAATTCTATACCTCACATGGGGCTGGCGGGAGTCGGCTGACCATGAAAGCTAGGGTTTAGGGTTTCTCTGGATCAAAACCCCTTCAGCTAATGTGGGAATCTTCAAAAAGGAGCCTATACTGGACTAGTATCCTCTTGCAAAGGGGTGCTACCCGAAACCCTAAACCCTAAACCCTAAACCTTAACCGGCTAATTTGGTCTCCATGTTGCGTTGGGTCTCTGAACTTGGGGCCCTCCTCATCGATCACCGGCACCGGTTCAGGGTTTGGGGTTTAGGGTTTAATGTAGGGGCCGTAAATATTTACTAGAATAGGGTTTTGGGCCCATTATACTATGGTTATAATAGGGAACTCCCGAAATAGGGTAGGTAATTATTTAGGCCCCTACACTTTAGGGGTTTAGGTTTTGGGGTGTAAGGTTTACGATCTGCATAGGGCAGGTGCTACCCCCTGCACCACCTGCAGCACCTCCTTCAGGGCTGGCTCCAAAATAGCAATAGCATAGCAATAAGAACAATATTAGTACGAATAATAATCATGATAGTAGAAGTAACAACAATAATACCAATAATAATACCAATAATAATACCAATAACAATACCAATAATAATTGCATTAATAATACCAAGAATATTAGTAATAATAATGCAAATAATACGACTAATAAATAGTCTTCTATGAAGAATACTTATAGTTCGTCATGTTCAGTCTCATGAGTTTGCAAGCAGCCAGGATGCTGGAGGAGGATGCTGATCAGCCGCCCCTTCTGGACGGACTTGACAAAAGGACAGCAGCTTGGTTTCGGGTTTCGGGTTTAATGTAGGGGCATTAATAATTAGAATAGGGTTTTGGGGCCCCTTACTTATACTATGATTATACTATAAGAACCTCCAAAATGGTATTGGTAATGACTTCGGCCCTCTTACATGAGGCTTTCCCCCTCCCCAGCCCCAAGCCTGGAGCCGCAAAGGAACATGTGCCCCAAAGCATAGAAGCCCCCAGCCCTAGACCCTAAGTTGGCAAGGTTTCCCGAGAGACTTTTAACATAACCACGACTACAGGCCGTGACAGCAATATTCCAGAGTAACACAGCCTGCGACGACCCAGAGACTCCCAAAGCCCTTAATTAGGGAAATATACCTTAAACTATAGTAGGAGCTCTACTATGACTTAAGGTATATTCCGCAATTGAGGGGTTTTGGAGTCTCTGGGTTCCGCACACTAGAGCAAAGGCGTGGAGGAGCGATGGAATTTCGTAGTATAGCTTGAAGCTGCATGCGAGAGGCATTGGCCATGAACACGGCGACCACACCGCAACCCTTTGAGGGTGTAGGGGTTTAGGCGTTTAGGGGTTTAGGGTTTAGGGTTACTTCCAAGTACTTCGAAGCGCAGTTTTTGGTATACAAACCCTAAACCCTGAACCGTGTCAAGCCGCCCTTCAAAAACCACGCAACTCAACCGCCCGAACACCGAAGCCTCAAATCCCAAGATCCAAACCCTGATATGCAACTGCGAACCCCAAACCTGAACACCCCAAGCCCCAAACCTGAACACCTAAGCCCCCAGCCGGTTCGATCAGGGCTTCTATGAGGTTCATAAGGGGAGGGGGTGCGGTTCAAGGACTTACGGGTTGGAGACTGCAGGGCTTGGTTTTTGGGGAGGTCATCGCGAAGGTTCCATTCTTAGTGGTAGTGGACATGAAAAAGTTCCCTAAACCCAAAACCGGGGGTCCTTTTCTTGGGTTTACAGTGAGGTGCCGTAAGCTCAAGAAAGTTTGCTAGCGCATGGCGCGCATAAAGCAAGGCTAAGGCCTCCAAGCGTTTAGGGTCTATATAGGGTAACCCTAGAATCCTAAGCCCTATGAGCCCTAAACCCTAAGACCCTGCTGTGAGGAACATCATCAAGGGAAAGCGCAAGCGCAACAAGGCAAGCGGCCAAGCGCACGTCTGGATACTGTGTGGGATTTTGAGGTTCAGGCTTCAGGGGTTTACACCCTAAACCCTACACCAGAAAACCCGAAACCGGAAGTGGGTCTTACATAGGGGTTTGGGAATGGTTTTGTTCAGAGTCGGGGCTTAGTTGGGGGTTAGATGTTTGTGAAAACGACTGGCTGCCCTAAACCCTAAACCCTAAACCGTAGGAGCCTGAGGACATTATGAGCCCTTCGAACATAGAGGCTATGCCATGGAATAGAACAGCCTCATATTAAAAAACCTTCAGTACCCATAGGCTCCATAGTAGTTCCTTTTGGGGATTACTTTATAGGATCCTAAATACAAACCACAGAAAGGAACTACTATGGAGCCCTTGGGTAAGCCCTAAATTCAAACCACAGGCCGCAAGCTTGAGACCCCAAAGCGTGGAGCCTAAAACGGCTACAGCCCAGAACCGTCTGGCCCGTCTGGATCGAGACTCCTTTTTAAGTTAGGTAACTATAGACCTAGCATAGAAGATTTTGGCTGGTGGATGCTTATAAGCTGGGCTGCTGGAAGGCCCCAAGCCCCGGAGAATAGATTTAGGGGCGTTGGACACTGGCTCTTCGGGCCAAGAGCCCCTTGCCAGCGCTTCCTTGCCTAGCGATGTGTCCAACCACGGATTTTTTCACGAGCTGCATGGTCATCGCCAATTTTCTCTAATCCGGAAGCCTTAAGCCCTACCTTAACCTACCAAAACCTACTTTTTGGTGGGTTCTTATTATGAGCCCTACTATGGAATTTATCGGGACCCTACAAAACAAGTAGGTTTTGGTAGGTTAAGGTGAAACCTCAGGCAGGGAGCTCTGGCCAATGCCTGCAGTCAGTCGGCCGGAGATGGTCGGAGTTGCCATTGCCAAAGACAACGTGGCAGAGGAGGGTTCAGGGTTTAGGGTTTAGGGTTCAGGGTTCAGGGTTTAGGGTTTAGGGTTCAGGGAACCTGGCACGCAAGTGTTTAGCTCCAATGGGATGGCGCTGTGCTGGCACCAACCGCGGTCGTGCTTTCGTAGCACTCCGCCTTGCCACAGTGTGACATGATCCTGGTGCAATAATCCATCTCGCCCTGTGACCGTGGAAAACATTGTACACTGCTTAACCCTTCAGTTTTGTTTAACTGCAAACGAAACTTAAAAACTCTCTACCGGAAACCGTGAATCGAAGCTGTCATTTTTTAGACAGCTCCTGAAACAGTGCAACAGCAATGAAGAGGAGTGAGAAATGCCTTCCCAACCCCTTTAAGGCCCGATGTCGCTTTCAAGCCCTCCAGCCCTCTTGAAGTCGTATACTAACAATTGTTTTAAACGCCCTGCAAAAGACAGCGTTTGTATAGCCCTACAGAAGCCTTGCGACGTCCATGCAAGCCTCATGCTTTCTTTCAAAGGCCTCCTCAGCCCTACAGACCTAGCCGCTAGTCCTAAACCCTGAACTCTAGAGCCCAAACCCTAAACCCTAAACGCTAGAACCCAAGCCCTAAACCCTAAACTCTAGAGCCCAAGCCCTAAGTCCTAAACCCCAAGCCCCAAACCCCCTACACCCTACCTATAGTCTCCATTGTAGTTCCTTTTTGGGGTTACCTTTTAGGATCCTTAATATAGATTTGGTTAAACCAAAAAAAGGAACTACAATGGAGACTATATAGGTAAACCCCCATGCCGAGGTGGACTACCGCGCCGTCGAGCGCGAGATAGAGGCCGAAGAAAGGCGGCACAAGGCACCGACCCGGACTTCTTTGACCGTAAGACAAGTCCTTAAAGGGTTTAGGGTTTAGGGTTTAGTTCCTTCTTTGACAGCAAAAAATCCTTAAAGGAACCTTGGAAGGAAGCCCTACAACCCTTCTGCGTCCGTGTTGGCTACAATTCTTTATATTTTTGTTATAATACCTATAGTCTCCATTGTAGTTCCTTTTTGGGGTTACCTTATAAGATCCTAACTATAAAACGGGTTAAACCAAAAAAAGGAACTACAATGGAGACTCTAGGTAAAGCCCAATAAGGATTAACAACGATCATTTTTAATGTCGCCCCAACAGGGACCCAGCATTGGTGGCCTTCATATTTTGAATACTTGGAGCAAGGAATTATAATGAGCTTTCAGAAATGTCAGAATTCGGCTAGGGTTGTACCGGGTTTTTGTAGGGGATCTTGCATATAGGGTTTTAGATGAGCGTGTTTCAATATATTAAGGCATTGAAGGGTTTTCTGGAATTCCATTGTAAGTGGCTGTCTTGAGGGTTCTTTAAAGTTGGGGGTTTTCTTTACAGGGTTTCTTAAGAGGGTTTGCGAAATTCGGCTTTGTTTCTTGATTCAGTGGCATGGGGTTTTGTGAAGGGCTCCGTCATGTCTGTCAGAAGCCTTGCTGCCTTGTCTGTAGCCTGTCTCCCTGGAATCATCTAGGCCTTCGTGATTCAGGGGTTGAGGGTCAAGGTCCCATGCAAGGCACGTAGACTAGAAGCCTAGGATGAATCAGCATAGATCCACGTAAAGCCCGGTTAAGCCCCGACAAGACATCGACGCCCTCGGAGGAAGGGGGAAGTTTCCCCAACTTAAGCCAGCAGCGCCCCTATTCAGTGACACAGGCTGCCCTGAATGCCATGCCTGCACCCCCAAAAGCTAGATCCTAGACCCGAAACCCTAAACCCTAGTAGAAGCCTCAAAAAGTCCTGAGATGAACTCCTCCTTCTCTACGAACTGCGGGAGCGTTTGTCTTCGTTTTCCTCTCGCAGTCCAGCACATCCAGGGGTTTAATGCTCGGGGTGTGTTGGGGTTTGTAGTGTAGTTGCTTTCGCTTCGGGCGGTTACAACGCCTTCACGGGGTTCTGTGGAGTGTTATGGATCTGATTCCCTTTGTGCGGGCCCTCAACTCCTTAAGCCTCGGTTTTGAGTAATGTAGGGGCCTTGATAATTGGAGCAGGGTTTTGGGGGTTCCTTATCGTAACTATAGTTTTAATAATATGCCCAAAACCCTATTCTCATTATTAAGGCCCCTATATTACCCTGACAGGGATGCCTGGCACCTGGAGAGAACGAACACCCTAGGCCCCTCTGACGAAGATCCCAAAGCAGTGCTCAGATTTCTCATAAGACTTTGACATAAAGCCTTCCTAAACGGCCATGCAGCCCTTACGCAGCCCAGAAAGCCCCTACAAAAGCCCATCAAGCCAATATAAGTCCATAAAGCTCTACAAAACCATACATATATATGCATATAACTATATGAGATGTGTGTGTGTATATAGACAATAAACAAACAATAAATAAATAAAATAAATAAATAAATACATAAATAAATAAATATAAATAAATAAACATATATATATATATAAGCCCTGTGATGCTTTCATGCAGGACGTCTTCTCCGATGGCTCCAACGAGTCCCAAGGTCTGCGTGCCAAAAGAGTTAAGGGCCCGTACCTATATACTCTCCCGGTTTAGGGTTTAGGATTTAAGGGTTTAGGGTTTAGGATTTTGGGTTTAGGACTTGGGGTTTAGGGTTTAGGGTTTTAGTTTAGGGTTTCTGTCGATTGTTGCAGTTCCGTATCGTGCGATACCTTGCTTTCTTAGGCTTATGTGCGGTTTTGGGTCAAGGGCCTTCCTTGTCCCCTCTGTTTTGCACTGAAGTTCCTGGCTTGTGCAGAAACAAGGTTGGTCCACCTGCAAAGACACACTACCTCGGAGGGTCTAACCTAAACCCTAAACGCCCGAAGCCCAAAGCAAAACTACGGCGGAGGGTTTGAGAAATTCCCAACTCCAGCCGTCTCCCAACCTCCAGGGTGGAGCATCGTAGCTGTGGAGCCTTTGACGAGCCTTCAGTCTCCGAATTCTAGGAAGGTTCGTCGGCTTTTAGGTCAAAAAAGGGCCCTCGTTGGTTTAGGGTTTGGGGTTTAGGGTTTAGCGTTTGGGGTTTAGGGTGTTGGGTTTAGGGTTGCTGGATATTGAAGGTTGTAAACAAGCTTCATAGGAAACCTTCTAGCAAAGGCCGCCCTTGGAAAGCCTTTCCACAGGAGCCACTGCCGCACGCCGCGCCGTTCAAACTGAGAATTGAAAGACGCTTCGATAAAGTCTTATACACTGTCATAGAGCATCATATGTGAGGTTGAATGTAACCCTAAAGTGCCCCATGTACCGACATCATCACCAACATCAAAGGTGGGGCATCGTTGAGCTGTATAAGACTCCGGTAGCCGCTGGTAAAGTACTAGACTTCGGGCGTTCAGTCGTTTGTAGACCCATAAACCCTGTGCAAAGGGGTTTGTGGCAAAATCCTGAAGCCTAAAACCTAGCTTACAAAAGCCACCCTCAGCCGTAAAGCCTGAGCCCTAAACCCTATAAACCCTAAACCCTAAGCTGCTGGAAGGAGAGGAGGCCATCGAAACCATGACCCCCAAGGACGAGCCGGTGAGTCTTCTCTGGGTTCCTTCCCGGTTTGAGGGTTTCTAGTGCTGAGGCCTTATGATTTTGGGTTTAGGGTTTAGGGTTTAGGGGGTTGTGTTTTGTGGTGGTGGTTGGGCCTTACGGTGTTGGGGCTTCTAGGAGATATAGGTCTTGTGGTGTGGGGGTTTCTAGTGGTTGGGTCTTTTGGGGGTTGGGGCACTTTAGGGTTCGCTGATGTTCGGCTTATGTTTCCAAAACATGTTCTACATAACAACCTCAGCCCAGACAGCGTTTGAAATTGTAGTGCCCCTGTCTTGAAAAAAGCTTATGAAGCTACAACCCCTGAAGCAAGCGCAGGAACAGGAGCAGGAGCAAGAGCAGCAGCGACAGTAGGAGCAAGAACAGGAGCATGAGCAAGGAGCAGGAACAACAGCAACAGCCGGAGCAGGAGCAAGAGCAGGATCCCCTGAAAGTGACAGTAGAGGTAAACATCACCCCAACTAATAAAGCACTTTTTGTATTGTTATTGGGGCCCCCCGTTTAATCTTAGGGAGACAGGATTAAGGCCCATAGGTTTGAGGTTTAGCTACCAGAACGTCGGGCGACCCACCGAAACGTGTCAACTCGTTCTCTTAAGGTTAGTGGTTTGGAGGGCCGGTGTAGTGTAGTGGTTAGAATAGGGGTTCTTATGATGTAGTAAGGAAATCTGAGGAATAATCTTGGTACTTATTTTCTGCAGAACTTGCCTATGGTGGCACAAAAGCAGTTCACCCCGAGCCCCGAGCCCAGAGAGCGCACAGCCGACTAGGAGTGGTCTGCTCTGCACGCCTCGCAGTGCGCGAAGGCGGAAGACGGTGTAGTCTCCTCCCAGACCCTCGGGAGGATCCAGAAAGTAGATCCCATAAAGTACCCTTCAGTAGTTAGGGTCCCAAATGCGGGGATCTACTTTTTAGATCCTCCCGGGGGGGGTCTGGGCTTGGGTTTTAAGAGGGGTTCCATGGAAGTGTGAGCCTTTGATACACCTAGATTGGGGAACCCCTGCGTAGACTAAGGCTAGTTTATACCCTAAGCCCTAAACCCTAGACCCTAAACCCTAAATCCGAAACTCTACATCCTAAACCCTACACGCGAAACCCTAAATCCGAAACTCTCAACCCTAAACCCGAAGATAGGTAGCTGCCATATCAGTGGAGCCCCTCTGAGAGTAAGCCAAACCCAGGCTTCGTTGAAGTCTTCATGAGCCGGGACAGATGACCCTAAAAACGGTTTAGGGTTGAATTGGGGTTCAGGGGTTAGCAGGGTTTAGGGATTTGGGCTTTGGGGTTTCGATGACTGAGATGCGGGATTTGCAGATTGTTCATCCCTGAGGCCCCATATGCCTCCAAGAAGGATCCGTATGTTTTTGGGGGCTTTGGCCCTCAACTTTGTGTCATGCCGCACCCCAGACCCTAATCCCGGAATCCGCAAACTTCCAAGCAAAACCCGAACCCCGAAAACCCCAGGACCCTAAAGCTTGCAACCCTACAAATCCTCAGAGGGTTTAGAGTTTAGGGCTT
>CAJNJA010104363.1:0-18491 GCA_905231915.1 Symbiodinium necroappetens
ATTTTCATGCGGATATCTGACATAATTCCTACTTAGAGAGCGGTAGAAGGGTAGAACTAGATAAAGAGAATGGCGCGTCGACGTGCGTATGCGTGTCCAGGTGATGGCCTCCGAAGACCACGTGAGGGATCCATCCTTGCGAGGGCGAGCTGCCAGGGGCCTGGGAGACGGTGAAAGGAAGCTCCTTTTAGGCGTTGGAGCACGGAACTGAGGTGAAACTGCTGCATCGTCTTTGCTTCGCATTCCGGTCTTGGAGGGACCGAGCGTAGCAAGAAGAAGTTAGCAGCTTCATTTGGATCCGCGCCCGGTCTTGAGGACAAGCTGAACTTGCCACCATTCGACAAGCACCTCATCCCCTGCTTGATCAACGTGTGATGCTCAAACCCGCTACAGAAGCTTTCTGTGCTCGAAGCAGTCTTTCGTGATCGTCAACCCTTGCGCTCACAGGTCTTCATTGCTGTGGAGAAAGCCATCATGAGCTACTACGACTTGTCCTACCGATACAAGTATGAGGCGCCAAAGCTGTGTCCAAAAGAGGCCTAGAGCCTGAACCCTGCCCTGAACCCTAAACCTAAAGTCAGAAACTTGGGGTACGTCATTCAGAAGTCTCTATATCATTCCGGATCCCTTACTTTCTGAACTGCGCCAGCTCCGCGTGCCTGTCATGGACCTCTTCGACTTGGCCTTGCAGACAGAAGGCCATCGCGAGGCCAGGCCATAGAAAGGCAGAGTTTTTGAGGGGTCTAGGGTTTAGCTTAGGGGTGAGAGTCCCATTAGCTTAGGGGTGAGAGTCCCATGAAGGCATCCCAAAAACAGTTCATTCCAGTCCATGGCCTCAGGTCCTTGAGAAGTTCATCAATGGTGATGGCAATGATAGATTTCAGAAGGCCTGAGCAAGCAAGCTTTGATGCAGCGAAGACCTCCTGCCACGGATGTTCTGCACAGTTGCTGACCCAACTCATCAATGACAGCAACTCTCAGCTCGAGGAGGCTATCAGAACCGTGCAGGACAGCTTCTGCCTTCGGACATACCGCATCATGGTTTGTTCTGTTCCAGTTGCAGTTCCAATTCTTAATGTTGTTACTCTTCTCGTCTTTGGTGCTTGACTTCGTCGTCGCATGCCAATAATTGTAAGACTACTACTTGATAGCCAACGCATATGAGACCTAAACCCTAAACCCTAAACCCCCAAACTCTAAAACCTAAACCCTAAACCCTAAACTCTAAACCCTAAATGTTAAACCCTAAACTCGGATCTCTGCATGTTCTCAGGAATTCCATGCGAAGCAGAGCGAGAGCGCTTCCTCCGGTTCCGTCGGCTCCCCGTGCAGCTGCCTTTCTCTCCCATGGTAGGAGATATGGGGGTTTCCGAAAATAGGGGACCCTAATATAGCACCCGAAAAAGGAGGATCCGTATGAAAAGGACCCCCAAATAAGGTACCCCAAATGTTCGGAAAGTCCCATATCCCGAAACCCGACAGGGCCAGGGTTGCAGAGCCATCTTTAGTTTTAGAGCACCAAGTCAGGCTTCTCACCGGCACGATGAGCAGGCAAGGAGCAAGCCCCTATCAGATATCATGGGTCTAAGTGATCATGACCTCCCCCTAAACCCTAAACCCTAAACTCCTAAACCCTAAACCGTTTGTACCGTGCAGATCTGGAGCTTTGGAGGTCTTGGAGGATGACCGGACTGGTGACGGTGATGAGGCGGAGGACATCTATCGGCGAAGTCGGATGAACTACAAGGCCTGGTAGACTTAGAATCAGAAGCTTTATGGTTTCTCAGAGACAAACCTCCAGGAGCATGCCAAAAAGTACTTTGGCTTGGCTTCGAGGCGAAGCTGTCGAAGAAATTCTCCCTCTCCTAAAAAGATAGATATACACATAGACAGGGAGAGGGAGACGGAGAACGAGACTGGATTTGCAGCCACATATATGTATGCATGTGTTTCAACCATGTAGTATCTTTTTTCCAGGACATGGAAGCAGATGTGGCTGCTCTGCAAGCTCTGCGCTCCGACCATCGTGGCCGGCTCCGTCGGGCTGGAGCAGCTACTGCACTCCTCGCTCGACGCGTGCCACGTCCGCAGAACACGAGACAGTACACTTTGAACTTTGAACCCTCAAGCTCATACATCAGCGCTGCTGTTCGAGCCTCGGAGCTTTGGTTAGAGATTGTCCAAGGCAGCTTCATTACCTGGTAGGCGGGAGCTGCTTGAAGTCTTGAAGCTTTGGCACGACCACATGAAGAGCAGCATATGGATGAGTTCCAGGGCCCGACATGAAAAAGATCAAGGCTTCACCTCAGGAATACGATGAGCTTGGATTCAATCCCAAGGCCACCCGTTACGAGTGGTTCGGAAGTTCAATTTGGTGAGCTTGTCTGCCGAGAGGAGCTCATCAAACAGATTGTGGAGATGTATCTGTTCCTTGCGAAAGCGAATAAAGCAGAGGCCAGACTGTTGCCGCAGGTCGAGGCGGCCTCGATACCGCATCGTCCCTCGGATCCTCCGGTCCCCAGGTGGTTCGCGTGGTCGGCAAAGATGAGCGATACTACAGCGACTCCCCTGCACTTTGGCACTCGGTGAAGTTCTTAGGAAGTCCAAGTCCATGTCCAGGCAGCAACACCTTCAGCAAGGCCACGAACTTCGTCAGGACACTGCCTTCAGAAACCGCCATGGCACAAAGACGAGCAGCTGGATCAAAACAGACATTGAGGGGAAACGTGCTTGTAGATGTAGCATACTCACCGGGGAGATGGTCCTCACACAGTGGACCCACGCAGCCTTAACTGTTGAGCGTAGCAGGGCCGCGGTGAAGGAGAAGGCTTTCACATGCCCTTGCCTTGTTGTGGACATCGTAAGATGTCTCCAGCAAGGAGGTAATTAACCGACTTAACCAAGAAATCATAAACTTGCTGTGGATGGTTGTCAATTTTTCATCCAACGTCGTGCTTGGTTCGACCGTTTAAGCTTCGAGCCACATTCCGAAAGGATTGCTTCACCATTAAAGAGCTTACACCATGAAGCTGCGACTCAAGCTTCCTTCTCGAGAAGTCATGGTGGTATCGATGTCCCTGTCACCTACAATGGTGGGGAGAGACCCAGGAGCAAACACGAAGCTAGGCGTTAAAGAAGCATCTATGACCCCATCGATTTTCCACTTGCCTGCTTGCAAAGAGGGTAATCGCATGCGCATATAGCTTCCGTGGACATTCCTGATACCATCTGATACCTCACTCTTCAATCCTATACCCTAAACCCCACAATCCTAAAGCCCTAAAACCCCTAAGCCCTAAAGCCTGGGTGGCTCTATGCACAGAGAGATTCCCCCCCTCCGGGGGGGGGGGGTTAATATAATATGATATAAGTAAGTATATAATACATTATCAAATGATCGTATAATCCTATACTATTTGTGAAAAAAGAGCGCAGGAAGTACGGCCTGCTGTCCAGTGGCGACCTCGAGGCCTTCACGGACTTCTGCAAGGACCCCGGGGGGATGAGAACAAAAAGGGAGCGGAGCGGGTTAGTGGCTTTCGGGTTTTGGGTTTTGGGTTTTGGGTTTTAGGGTTTAGGGGGAGCTACCTGAAGTGGGTTTAGGGTTCCTGAGTCCTGTTGGCTTTGTGGAGTTCCAGGAGCTCGCAGAGAAGGTGTCGCAACACCGAGCGGCCTTCGATGAGGTCCACCCCCAACACACGGATTGCTGCTAGCGTCAGCGCGAGATTCTGACAGGCAGAGATCCCGCAAGAGTATCTCTGTGAGATCATGGCAGACATCATGTCGGACCCGGTGATGTTCCCGCAAAGCAAGAAGGCCATGCAATGCGATACCGCATGGCTCGCAGAGTGCTGAGCGGTGGTGGTTCGGGAGCCGTCAGGTTGCGGACAGAACCGCAGCCCTTCGGGTCATCATGGGCTCGAAGCTCAGACCAGAGCATCTAAAGAACATGGCCGCATTGCGCGTTGGACCTTGCAAGGTGCGGACAAGGATCCTTTTGCCAACACGCCCCTCAAGGTGGAGGACAGAGAAACCAAGGGGATTAATAGCAGCCTCTCAAGCAAAACACCTTTTGAAGCCAAAAAAGCCCTGATGCAAGCCCAGTATAAAAGCCCATAGAACCTGTTCAGAAGACTTCTGAAGGAGCTTGTCCCCCAGACCGAGCTGAAAGAGCAGATCCACAGATTTGCCAAGGAGAAGGCCCATATTGCAGATGAGCCGAACAGACATCCTTCTCGCAGCTTTTGGGAGCCGTTGTGCTGTGTTTTGTCTCTCATGTGTTGTTTTTTCAGGGCATCGCGCTGGAAGGCGGCAACATGTTCGACTGACAGGATAGCCTCTTGCAGGTCTAAGCCGGGGCTGCGCCGCAGCGGGAAAAGACGTGACGTCGAGTACCGCTTGTACACAGGGTTGAGGAAGTGCGAGGTGAGAGCTTGCCAATGGCGCTCCTCTCTGCGTCCCTGACTGAATCGCTGTCTGTCGGCTTCCGGAACAAAAATCGAAGACAGGAGCTTCTTTTGGGGGGAACACTCTTTGATGCCTGGGGCATAGTGGCATTGTGATGAGCAGTTGTCAGGGGCATCATCATTGTTCCGCTGGATGAGAGGCAGAACACCAAGGCGCCTGTTGAGTCAGAGTTGGTTCCAGGCTAGTCGTTTGCAGCGGCTTGTTCTGGAATGCGGAGCGCCTCTCGGGTCTCATCGCCACTGCTCTACCGTCTTGGTGGAAGTCTGGTGTCAAAAGCATTTCCGGCAGGTCAACATGCCTCTCAACGAATCGCGCCTGACTGCAGCTGGGTGCTCAAGATTACTCTCCTTGACCTGTACTTCCGTCCCGGTGCATCCCAGGCAGTGGAGCTTTCCCTCGACCAAGATAGAGGACCGAAGAAGACCGGTACCCGAAAACTCCTCCACCAAAGCTCGAAACAGCAACAAGAACCGGTAACCAGGGTCCCCGAGTCCTAGTAACTTCTTCAAACTCACTCCCGGATCAAACCGAAGCGGAGGAGCCAGCCCCGGCTTTGTGCTCCGGGCTTAGCCCCGACTTCGATGCTTGTCTCCAGTATCATGCTAAACTCTAAGGACTAACTACGGTGCTAGGGTTCCACGGTTTGGGTTTGGGGTCTGGTGATCTTGGTGTTGGTATGCCGCTGCCTGTAGTATAGGTAGTTGCTCGCACGGCTCTTGCTCTTCCTGCAGTTCTCGGATCCGATTGCTCCAACTCTTTGAAAGGCGGTCGGTGTATTTCTATTCTTGAGGTTACCTCTGCTAGTTTCTTCCAGTGTGGGAGTGCCCCATTATAAGTATCCTCGAAGTTTGGGTTCGACCTTCTTTGCAGCGCAGCTGAGGCCGGATATCCGGCTGAGCGACGAGCCCGAGGCCAGGGTCCCAGGTGCCAAGGCACTGAGCAGGGATGTTGAAGGTTTTCAGGGTTTGTAACGCTTGAGACCCTGCATATGCAGTGTTGGGCATGGTCTAAGAGCCTCCTCCCTGAGGCTGCAGCAAAGTCTGCAGGCAGCGATTCCAGTGCGAGCAAGGCGACTGGGTCTTGCTGCTGTGTTACCCTGCATGTTTGGTCATCTTTGGTCACTGTCTGTGACGGGTCCCTGCATCTCTGCAATTGGCCCTGAGGCGGATGCCACAGAAGGCTGCTTGCATCTTTCCGAAGAGCTTCGTGCTGTGCTGGCCAAGAGGGTGCTTCTTCCGTACCTCCTCTGCCCTCTCTCGCAGGTGGCCTGAATCGTGAGAGGGGAGGTGGGGTTGCACCTATCATGCCAACTAGTGGCCTCCAACTCAGTCGCCGTGGGCAAAGTCACTTTCGGGCAAGGTTCGGAGGCCCTCAATCTTTGGAGCATGAACTGTCTTTCTGAGGTCATGCCCAGATGGTGCGGCTCTGCGGACCTTGCTGCACTTTCTTCGAGGCCTGTGGAAATCCGTTTACTCGGTAATGCCGAACATGCTGCAAAGACCACGACGACCACACGACGACGGCGATTGCCACTGACCGTGATACTAGTAGCAGGGTCAGCAGTCGCCGTCGCCACATGCGGTAGCGGTGGCAGTGGCAGTGGCAGCAGCAGCAGCAGCAGCAGAAGAAGCAGCAGCAGCAGCAGCAGCAGGAGCAGCAGCAGCAGCAGCAGCAGCAGCAGCAGCGCAGCAGCAGCGGCGGCGGCGGCAGCGGCGGCGGCGGCGGCAGCGACGGCAGCAGCAGCAGCCGCGGCAGCGGCGGTAGCGGCGGCAGCAGCCGCGGCGGCAGCAGCCGCGGCGGCAGCAGCATTAGCAGCAGCAGCAGCAGCGGGAGCAGCAATAGCAGTAGCAGTAGCAGTAGAAGCCGGAGCAGTAGCAGTAGCAGTGGCAGTAGCAGTGTCAGCAGCAGAAGCTACGATGGCGACCACGATCGTCTTCTATTGGTCAACACATCCCGCAGTCATAGACGAAGTTGTAGCAGCAGGATCCAGCAGCAATGACACGGTGATACACGCCTTCAGCTCATGCTGATGCTGCCCTCAGGCTGGAGTTGGAGAGACTTATTCCATGCAGAGGAAGACCTCTGTCGGTGATCCTGGCATGCGCAGCTGGTTCCGGCTCAGCCGAGATGCACCAAACCTGTGCCAGGTGCAACCATGCTGTGAGAAGTTCGACGAACTGTGGCCGTCTGTCAGGAGTTCAGTCGTGAGTCAGCGGCGAACTCAAAGCTAATGGGACGATGTGCCGTCGAGCACCTGGGGCATTTCCGATTTGCATTCTGACCGATCACTTGCTTCATGTGTCTTCTTCGGCGGTTTGCACTGCATGCCTTCCAGAGGACTTTGGAAACTGAGCAAAGTCCGCAGCAACGGGTTCCACCAGTGTTGAAGTTTCACGTTCCAGGGAGAAGGCGAGTGCCCACGCCGGAAATCTGATCGCTCCAAAGTGGTGCGCCAGGTCTGTGCAAAAGCCAATGTGCAAACCAGGTCTGAGATGAAGAGTTGTGCTGCGTGGCAGATGACAGCGCCATAAACGATCTCGGCGCGTGGCTGCACTGTATCTCAAGCGCTCGCCCCATAGTTGAGTCAAGCCAGCCGGGGCCTCACAGGCATGAGCAGACCGGTGTTCTACCCCAAACCCTCAACCCTCGGCAAAAACTCTTAACCATGCGCACTACAAATCGCAATCCCCTACTGTCGTGGAAAGAAGATGGCAACTCCGAGGCCCAGCATGGCCGAGGCGGAGGAGACCCCGGACGCTGGCGTCCGCCACCTAAAACAGCAAGATGCTGGGTCTTGGGTTTGCGGTAGGGTTCCAAGGAGCTCAGAAGACACCCGTAAACATTCGGTCCAACCTTTCGGATAGAAGAGCCCTTGTTCTTGTGGTCTCAGGGGTGTGCTGCGGTGGCTGTAGAATAGTGTGGCGCGGTGACACCGTGCTGGGTGCCGGGGCCGTAAGGGGCCATGCAGTTGGACACATGCATCACAATGACTACTGTGGCTGTGGGCGGCGGCGGTGGTGGTGTTGGCGGTGGTGACAACCGAGATGGTCGTTGTGAAAGATGTCGAACTTTCAACCCCAGGCAGATTGCTGTTACAGTGTCAGCTCATTATCATCATTATGATGACCAGTGTGATTGTGGCTGTTGGCATGGTTACGAACATTTTGCTACAGATGTCTTCGTAAGAGCAAGTTTGATCTTGTTCCTTTTTGGTTGGTATCGTTATTCAGTACGTTATTGGTGTCGGGGTTGGGTGTTGCTTTCTGCTTTCCATTACATCCGTGCCTTGATCAAGATGTTCCTCTCTCAGTCGCGTTCTTTCTGGCTCTGCGTTGTTGAGTGATGGTTTGTGCCAGGTGTGTAGTACAATACAGTAGCCTCGAAAGCTTTGAGAGGAGAAGTCTCCGCCTTTAAACGCGAGGCACCTGACGCTGCGGTGGAGGAAGCCCCGGCCGTCAGCGAGACCCCGGCTCCCCAGGTGCGGATCTGACTAAAAATACCCAGTTCCCAGCTTTCCTCGGGCTGCCAGGAGGCCGAAAAGAAAAAGAAAAAGAAGAAAAAGGCCTCCCTCTGTCTGGGCCGCTGCTGCCTGGTGCCTTCGTCACTTGTGCAGGTGAAGGAAGTCAAGTCCGTTTTCGAATCCACGCCGGCACAATCATCTGCTGAATTTTCCGCATCGAGAGTGGTCCTCCCTCCTGTGCTGTGGGAGCTTGTGGCTGTGGCTCATGGGGCTGCCTAGATGTTAGGGCGCGACGTTCCAGGGAGGTTCATTTTGCATCAGGAGTTGGTAACATCTTTTCAAGACAGATCTCATGCACGACCTTGACTGCACTCTACTACCTGCCCAGCTTTGGCTTAGCAAAATCCGGGGGAGACATGTTCCGCTTGGCCGGCAGCCATTCAAGACAGGTTGAGCTTAGCCCTTGATATCGATCGGAGCATCGATCAATCTACGTCCGACATAGAGGAACTCAATTTTTACTGCCATGGATTCGGACGACTCATCCGATGATGAATACTGGGGGTCTTACACACGGACTCCGCAGGATCGCGTGCCTGGGCAAATAGGTTTAAGTTTAGGGCTTACAGGGTTTGGGGTACAGGGTTTAGAGTTCATGACTTTTAGGGCTAGGGTTTTGTGTTTAGGGTTTAGGAGAACTGTCATCACAGTCTTGGGAGTCTTGGTCAGGAGAACTTCAGTATTCCGTCTTTGCAGCAATCTCGCCCGAAGCTTAGCTTGTGCGGGAGCTTTGGGGCATGGCTTGTAGCTTGGAAGTATATGTCAGGGAGGCTACCTGCATGCATTGTGCTAGCTATGTCCTAGAGGTACCCAACAGTGGCCGCCGGATGACCGACAAGAGTCTAACAGCTTTGCCGAAGTTGCCCAGTGGGGCAAACAAGTTTCTGGTGGCAGTTCACTGTCGACGACTTGTTCACAGGCCAGGAGAGCTTTGATCCTGCAGGGAGTATGCTGAACAAAGGATCTCAGCTGCAGGATGCAACCGAGATGCAGACGGATGCCATCGTTTCAGCCAAAAGCTTGGCTTCTGCCACAAACCCGGTGTAAGCACTCCCTCCCTCGTGCATGGAATCAAGCCGTCAGAATGCCAGGTCGACAATCAGACGTTCAAGTTGCATAATCTGCTCGGGTTTGGGAGTTTTGGCTCCGCCATCCGGGCTCATTTAGAGTGAGAGGATTTTTTAGCAGTTTTTGAGTCTCGTCCTTTTCGTACGACAGGTTTGGTTGGCAAGCTGCATCGCATCCGGCAGGATCGTTGCATTGAAGGACGCTCGGTTTTGAGAATGGCTTCGCCCATGTAGGGCTGCTTGTTGAAGCAGATCTCGCAGGAGGTGCAGAGCTCTTCCAAAGAAGGCATGGAGGCAGAAGGGGCGTTTGGAATGCAAAGTTCTCCCTCTGTGTGCCCCAATGAGGGACAGCTGCTGGCAGGCCGCTGTGCTGGAGGCAAAGCGCCTTCGTGGTCTTCGCGATTTAATACAGGACAGGACGTTTCGCCACTGTAAGAAAGTGCCTGAAAAAGGGTCTTAGGCTCCGCTAGCTGGATCCATAGTCTCAGGACGACAGAGCTTGTGCAGCTCTTCCCTACTTGCTGTGCGCTGGGTTCTTAGCGACCTGAGCTTGCACCACTTTCGGTGGAGTTTTCCCAGTGCCTCTTGCAAGGCTGGAACAACTCTCACCAGTACAGGCTACCGTACGCTTCTGGCGATGGAGCACATACCAGGCAGAAGATCTGGGGTTGTCTTTGGGCATGCTGTTGATACCGCCAGTTCTAAACCGTCTGGGAAAGTCCGTGCTACGGAGACCTGCTCGTCGCATTAGTCGACCTTTGCCGACAGGTACACCTCTTCAACAGGCCCTGGAGGCGAGCAGTTGAGTGCAATCTCGTGGACTCTGCTCTCGCGTCGCAGTCAGGCTGGCCAGCTGTGTGCGCACAAACTGCACCCCATGGTGCAGGTCGCGTGCACAGACATTGGATAGTGGCGAGTCTGACAAATCTCAGCCCATAGCCACAAGTGGGACGCTGTGGCAGGCATTCAAAGTGGCTGAGCAAATGCGGCTTGGACGCACAAGGAAGGGTGTGCTGCCCAAGAAAGAGCCCGATCAAGAGCCAAGAGCCGAGGCTAAGCCAGATCTCTGCTGCCATGCAGCACGTGGGTAAACGCTTCTTCCATCGTGACGTCAACTCCCACAACATCCTCGTCCAGGCGCCGGAAAACGCGAGCACCCAGAGGTCTCTTGATACTCCGCCAGTGCCCCTTCGCATCTCTGCTTCGCAGAGAGGTCTGTACCGGGCAGCTCAGCTTCGGTTTGATCGACTTCGGCCTGGCCGAGCACTCGGAGCATAGCGGAGCAGCTGCCAAGCCGCACGGCTGCCGTCCCTGCAGGCCGTGGACTCCGAAACCTGGAGTGCCGACGGCTGGCGGACGGTCGGGGCGGCTGGCGAGCTTCGGCAGGTTTATTTCGCCAGGTGTCTTTCCTTCTGCTAATTTATTTCATCACGAAGAACCGAGGATGGGCGTTACTGGACGGTGTCTTCTTGGCTGCTCTTCTCACGGGGCGCAAGCGCTTTAGCCGCAGACCAGGATCGACTTTCGATGCTTGTGCTCGTCTGGTGTTTTCATAGATGTTTCCACGACTCATGCCAGGACTTGCACGCAGAGTATGCTTCCATGATTGATCTCCACTCCGCGGGCCGTAACCTCAAACGCAGCAGCACCGAACCTTTGTTGCAGCTTGTTCTCCTAATAATCAGTCGCATGAACGTCGCTGCATCAGGTCTGAGCGTTCTGCAGACCCTGGTGGTTCTCGCAGAGGTGGGTGCCGTGGCATCCAGATGTACTACCCAGGGCCCAGGAGCAAAATCTTCATCGTGTCATGCAGGAGAGCTCTGCGGTTTCGACGACTTGCAAGGAAGAGGCCACTCGCGGACTCTGCACATCCAAGAGCTATAGCGGTACAGCTTCCGCGCGCCCCTCCCACCTCGCGACGCTGCAAGTTCGTGACAGGCTTCGGTTTTCGTAGCCATGGAGCATCTCGCAGAGGTCTGGTAGCCGTCTCAGAAGTGAAACAGAGGTGCAGGGACAGCAATGGCCAGCATCGCCTCACATCCAAGGAAGCAGTACTGGCGCCATGCATCGTCCTGCTGGCAACGAGTGCTGGATGCCTTCAACAGTGCACCACCCTCAAGTCATGTTGCTGTTCTGCTCTCCTATGGGACGTGCACGTCCTGCTGCAAGGATGCCCGCAGCGAGATCAAGATGAAGCTTGCAGAGGACGAGTGCTAGGGCTGCTAGCCTTGTAGGCATGAATCCAGCTCCAGTCTCGCAGGAGATGGTCCATGACAGCTTTGGCACTTACTTCCATCAGCTGCGAGCAGCTCTTGAGAAGGCAGCTCCTCCTTGCAGAAGCCAAGCTCAGTGCTGCTGCTACCGATGGCGTTAGTGTGAGTCCTGGTCACCTTAGTCTTGTTTGGTCGAAGGACTGGCTGTGTTGGCAACAGCAGCAACCATAATAATATTGTGCGTAGCGTCGTCACAACTGCTACTTGTAACATCGTCCCCGACCCGAACATGTGAGAATCAGGCGGAGCAGCCAACAGCAGTGACAGACCAAAACTTTGCCAAATAACTATGGCAATGCTAACTCGAGTCACACCATCAGGAGTACCAGGAATACGGCAGTTGGTAAGGACACGAAATGGGATAGCAAGGATGTCAAGATTGCATCTAGCCAGAAGGTTAAGACTGCTAAGCGATCACCAATTAAAGCATACCAGTAACACAGAGAAAACCTATTGAGTCACTGCAATACTCATAAGACCAGTAGCAACCAGACGTGGCAAGACTGAAGGTTGTGAGAAGGACGAAGTCCACTGGAACACTACGAGACACGAAACGCTAAGCTTTAGGTTTCCTTCCCTCCCAGATTCAGGCTGAGCGTGTCATGTTGAGCTTCAATATTGGCCGTAGAAACCAGATTGCTGACACCCGAACCGGTCAGCAAACAGGCTGTCCAGATCTTAACCCTCGTGAATATCAACATCAACGCTGCAGGACGGCTAAAGAAAGCTTACAAGACTGGTGCGCCGCGGAATACCTACGGCTCATAAGCTAGCAGTGCCAGCACGAGCAATATCGAAGAGCGCATTGTTTCCGATAAGAGGATAAACAAGTCAGCAGGACGAATTGTACCAGTACGGACGATCAGGGCAATGAGGGTCAATGAGACCGAAGGCAAGAATCGCATGTATCGTGCATTAAGAACGATGCTAAGATAAATGGCACGACTAGCACTATGACGAGTCCCAGCTATCATACACAACGTAACATCAGACATAGCAGCCTGTGGAAGGTGTATGCTTCTCTTCGGGACCTTGGTGATGGCACGGGCTGGGTCCCTGTAGAGCCAGGGCTGTCAGGTTCTGGGGATTCGAGCTGTCTCCGCGCTTCCCAGTATTCTTCTGCTGCTTTTTTACGTGACCTTGCCAGCACTAGGTGGCAGCTTTCTGCTTGTCAATGCGAATCAAGCTCGCAGCATCATCGAGGCCGCCATAGCCCCCTGAAGCCATGGTTTGGGGTTTGGAGTTGGAGTGTCAGCCGCGAGTGAACTGAGAGGCACTGCTCATCATGATCAGCACTGGCAGGTGCAGACGCTTTGTAAGGAGAGCGCAAGCATGTCGTCGCACTTCGGTGTCCCTCTTGAGGCCTTGGAGAGGCCAAGCAGGTTGGCAAGAGGTCTTTCGGCACAGATTCCTTCAGTTGCTTGCATGTTGAAGCTGCTGTTGGAACTAAAAAAGTCATTGGAACTTTTATCCGAGGTGAGGCTCCTTTCCACGGGGTCCTTGCAGATGGGCAAGGGCCTGGAGGAGCAGATTGGGCAGTGCGGCACCTCCGTTTGAACCAGGCCGGCAAAGTCGCCCGGCTGGCTTTGTGCTGGTTGCTCGCCTTTCGCAGGTACCGCACATGCCGGCAGAGTTGACACTCCTTTGTCGAAGCATCTAAGACCATGCAAAGGACTGATGTCCTCGTTGCTGGTCCGTTTATCGTGAATATCAAGCGCAGCGCGTGCTGCTGTGTGGCATGAATACATGCCAACATCTTGTCGTTGTCGAGTTGAGAAGTTCCAGGCAAAGCAGCATATCCAGCTCTTTGAGACTTAGAGCTTGGAAGGCATAATGAGGTTCGCACTGAATCTCTGTTCCATCTCTCATGGCATGATTGAACGGTTTCGGCGTCGCACGCCCAGATTTTCAGGAACCCAAGCTACAGCAATGTCAGAGACAGCAGAAGCAGCTGGAGGATGGCCTGGGCTTGCGGCGTAAGTTCTTATCATGCCGTTGTTTCTGAGTGCAAGTGTTTGCAATTCTGAAGCACCCGCCAGCTTTTGTACAGCCACAGGGTGTGCGTGATGGGTACAGCATGATACAGCCAGCGCCTCCGCAGGCAGGTCGCAGCATTGCTTTCGCAGCTCGAGCGTGATTTCAACAGCCATGTGAGCCAAGTGGACAGCTTGGATGGCCTCAGACTCGACCCAGCAAGCCTTAGAAAGTGTGACTGCTTTTGCCGACTGATTTGATGTGCATCTTTTGCTTCCGCTTGAATGGAGCCTGCGTCAGGTCGCCAACGATTCGCCAGCACAGTCGACGTTTGAGAGTCAGCCAAGAGCTAGCGCCGCTGATTGTCCCAGTGGTGCGGCCGTGTGCGAAGCTAAGAGCAGTGTAAAGTTGAGACGTAGAGTGTAGAGATGTGTAGGAGACCTCTCACTCACCTCCGAGGGAGCAGGTTCAGCAAGAGTCTGTCTTCGAGAGCAAGCCGCAGCAGAGCAAGGCCGGCTTATGTTTCCTCAGCCTCTTGTGTCGTAGTTTATGGAGTCTAGAGTATAGCATAGAGTATAGTATAGTACAGTACAGTACTGTGTATAGTATAGTATAGTTTACAGTTTAGCAGACTAGTGTCATCCCAATTGCACCAGAAATCGGTTTATTGCACCTAGAACGGTTTTACATGGGTTTGTGGTGGTGTTTCGTCCGAAGTGTGGTATGCACGTGCTTGCCGCTATCTGCCGTTGTGGCTGAGAGAAGCTGTTGAAGTAACAAGTTCCACCTGAGCTGCTCGGCACCCAAATGGCTAGAATCTGCTACGAGTGTTTCGATGCAGCCTTTGACGGCTGGCTTACTGATTGCTGAGGACATGGAGCTGGGCCCACGCACAGCGATGACGCCAATGCCCCTGCGCACTCGAAGGCAGTGCGCCCACCTCGCACCCCCGCATGGAAACCCTGTTCAAATCCTGACACAGTACCTGTCGCAGGTGAGGTCTCATGCATTTCCCTTCCGACTTGAGAGGCTTGCGCTGCCAGGGAAGCGAAGGCTTGTCTCCTGTCCGCAGAAGCCAGGGGTCACCCGCAGGAGGCCACCGCAGGGCCCTGGGACCCTTGACTTGAGCTTCGCCGTACGTGACAGGATGCTTACTTTATTCTGGCAAACAAGCTAACTCAGAGTAACTTAGCAGAGGAGGAGGAGGAGGGGGTTGGAGCAAGCAATGGGCGGATGTTCTGTGCATAACAGATTGCAGGACAGGCCTCGTACATGTGCTTCTATGAACCGTTACATGCTGTTCTGCTGCGTGCCGCTGCGAGTGGCACCAGGGTTGAGCCCCATCTAACGGTCTGGCTGATCCAAAGATTGGGGATGTGGATGCCAAGTCCTTCTCAGTTTGGGGGGCAGTGCATCTGCCCTGCTTGGTCGTGACAGTCATGACTCTCTGTATCGGCCTGACAGAGACTCTGTATTCTAGGTTGTGGCGAGTTTCTGCGGCTTTCCGCATCCGTGAGCTGAATCACCATAGAAGCCCGGGAATGAGACGACGACAAACCTGACCATCGAGGTTCTGTCTGCAGTGGCGGCCGTAATGGCGGTGGCAACTCTAGGTGGCCTGAGGCCTCGCGCGTTTCCGCTGTGTCTCATGCAAGCGCTCAGTTATGTGCATTGGGCCTGCATGGGAAGGTTGCCAGAGGCTGCAGCGCAGCCTGGCAAATTTGCCCTGCGAGTCTGCGAGAAGTGCGTTGCCGCCTCGGTGGAGTCAACGTTTGAAGTTGAGACGGGTAGACATCCTCGACACATGCACACACGCACATTGCCATCGAGGTCAGCCGAAAGGCAGGCAGCGGCTACAATCCAAAGTTCGTCTTAGATCAAACTTCGAAAGCTGCAGCGGCAGTTGGCGCCTGAATTTTTGGCTGTCTGGTTTGCATGTCTAATCTCTTCTGTTGAAGTTCAAGCACCGAGGCAGGTTGGCCAGCCCCGGGAATAGAGTGGGGCAAATGCTGGGTGCCAAGATATTAATGTCCTGGTTCTCACTGAGCCACACTTCCTAGGAAGTGTTGTGCATGCCGCAGGCACAGGGGGATGCGACTATGGACCCACAGTGAGACTAGTGAAAGGAGAGTACGTCGGGGTCTCGTTTCATGAGTCGCGCAACTAGCCCTTTTTCTTCAAGTCAGAAGATGCAGACAAGGCCATCCCGGTAGTCGTCCGGTCCTCAGATTTCCTTGGCCCTCGGGACTAGGGACGACGGAGGGCCTCGCGCCTTAGCGCAGGTTGAGGGAATGTCCGAAGACGAAGTCGACTTCAAGGCCGACGTCAGGTAACTTCCCTCCAAAAGCCCGAGCGCCGGAGTCCGGTTTTGGGCGGTTTTGAGGCCTTTCTGGAAATCGAGGGCGAATCGGATGCTGAGAGGGCCTTCGGCCTTGCAAGCCGCCACATTGCCATGCAAGCAGGGAGCCCAGGTGGAGGCTTCTTGTGGGCACGGAAGTGCGTCAGCCTCAGGCACAGAGCGCCGACTCCGATGAACCGGCACCAGAAGTGCCTGTCTAGAGGCTGGAAGTAGAATCAAAATCGCAGCAACATGTGCACTCGATGTGTCCATGTAGGACGTGCTGCTGGCTCTGGAGTGATACTCACATGAACCTTTTACAGCTAAAACATTTTCAGGCAGGACTGCCTCCTTTTTCGATGCTTGTGCAAGCGTACGCGTCTTAGCAGCCACGAAGCAGTCGAAGGCTGCTTCGCGGCTCCGGAAAGTCTCACACGTGCCGCGCTTTCAAGTGCTCGCGGTTCGGCATTTTCAAGCCGGGACCAGCTCCACTTCCTCAAGCGATAAGTCCTGCCAGAGACCCCACATCTCGCAGCTGCCTTCTTGCCAGCCCTCGTTGATCACTTGACTAGGCTGACACAAACTATGGATCCAAGTCTTCAGGGACGGAGGCGCAAGGGGTGACAAGAGTCTCTTCAAGCCTATACCCGAAACCTGAAGCCTGTCTAGACGGCCCGTGCCTTGACACTGAGGCAGAGCAGTCCGTCTTCGAGTCGCAGCCGAAGCAAAGCTCTGCAGAGGTGCTACTCTTAGATAGCCAATGGGAGAACTTTTAATTTGGCCTTATATATTCGGCCTATCCTCAAATGTTTGAACTTTTTCTAGGGCTTGGTTGTTGTAGAAGAGAGTACTTGAAAGCCGTAAAACTTCATGGGTTTTCTACGGCTTTCTATAAGCTAGGATTTCCGTTGCGCAGGTAAGCCATGCCTCAGCTGCCTCGCCAGCAGATGCTGCGCAGTCAACCTTCGAAAGCCAGCCAGCGCAGTGACCCTCTCAGCTCACAGTCCCAGAAGAAAAATGTCTCTACTAGCGCCTCACCTTTGCTGAAAGGTCCAAAGCAGATACCGCATACTCGGCTGCTGCTGCTGCGAGCGCATCAGCAGAGCCGTGGAGAGCTGAATCCGGCAGAGTTCATCGCAGTTCGGGGGGTTGGGGGTTTCGGGGGGCAGAGAGGGATGCACCTGAAACCAAGGTCTGCTTTCGAAAGCAATCCGCAGCAATCGAAGGCCCTCGGCTCAGTGAATCTCGGGATCTCACAGCTTCGGAATGCTCCCTTCATCTTCCTTCGAAGGCTGCTGTGGGCTATGGTCGAGCGGACGCACCGAGTGCCGGTGAGGCACCGGCCGGGGGCACCATCTCGCGCAGATCTTCAACCTTGCTCTTTGGTCAGGTGCAGTCGGTTTTCGAGAGTCAGCCGCAGAAGAGCAAAGCCATGGTGACGGCCGCCGACAAGGACTAACTCCCAAAACAGGAGTATTATTAGTACTAGAATTAGCACTATTATCATTATTGCCTGTACTGTTATTGTTGTCATTACTGTCATTATCATTTTGATGATTATTATTGTTACTATCGTTATTGTTATGAGAATTCGATTATTATTGTTACTATTATTTCTATTATCATTCTTGTTATTGTTTTCATTAGTGTCATTGCTTACTACTACTACTACGACGACGACGACGACTACTACTACTACTACTACTACTACGACTACTACTACTACTACTACTACTACTCCTGCTACTATTACTACTACTACTACTACTGCTACTACTACTACTACTACTACTACTTCTACTACTAGTAGGAAGCAAACGCTCCGGGCGCCTATGCGCGAAATGACACCTGGCGCCTTTGCATTTGCTAGCCTTTCATCCGCGGCCAGCAGGTAGCTCCAGTTTGTAGATGACAGCGCGTCTATGTGCACGCCTCCGCCCACAAGCGAATCCTGTGCCCAAAGACTTATGGCATTGCTGGCTGAAGTAAAGCTTTGTGTGGAGTCGTTGTCCTTTTGAAGGACTAGGTCTTATAGAGCTTAGGCCCCAACCCCTCCCCCCCAGCCCCAAGCCAAGCCAAGCCGAGCTATTTTAAATCAGAACTCCCTATCACCCAAGGCGCTCCTGGGAACCCTGGCCTAGCAGAAAACCGTGTCTAGCAGAAACCCTGTCTAACGGCAAAGCCTGTGTAGCAGAAACCCCGAGACGAAAGATCCCAAGAAATGGTATGGTCTTTCGGTCGTGCTATTCCTGTCGTCAGAAAGCAGAACAGACCCCTGAAGCCCAACATTCACGAAATAGACAAAGGCGCGGCGGCGTTTGCTCCCTCCTACTGCTACTACTACTCCTCCTGCTCCTCCTCGTTCTCCTCCTCCTCCTCCTATTACTACTACGACTACTACCACCACCACCACTACTACTTACGACTACGACTACGATTATGACGACGACGACTACTACTACTAATGCTAATACTCCTACTCCTAACCCTACTGGCCCTACAACAACAACTACAACTACTACTACTGCTACTAGGTTTTTAGGTACTCGTTTCTGGTTTTGTAGTTGCTTTTACTACCGACTACTTACTACTTACTACTCACTTATTGCTACTTCTTGCTACTTCTTGCTACTTCTTGCTACTTACTTACTTACTTACTTACTTACTTACTTACTTACTAACTTACTTACTAACTTACTTACTAACTACTTACTAACTACTTACTAACTACTTACTAACTTACTAACTTACTTACTTACTTACTTACTTACTTACTTACTTACTTACTTACTTACTTACTTACTTACTTACTTACTTACTTACTTACTTACTTACTTACTTACTTACTACCT
>CAJNJA010104374.1:0-18489 GCA_905231915.1 Symbiodinium necroappetens
CCCTATAAACCCCTAAACCCCTAAGCCCCTAAACCCCTAAACCCCTAAATTTGAGCCCAAGGTCGGACTTTAGCGAGGAGGCCGAGGCCATCCTGGCCCTGCATCGCCCAAGCAAGGGCGCCACCACGGACGCCGTCGCACGGCGCCTGATCGCAGGCCTTGGGCTCCTTTAAAGGGATCTATAAGGGTTCCTTTTTGGGTTCAGGGTTTAGGGGTCTAGGGGTTTCGGGGTTTAGGGGTTTAGGGGTCTAGGGGTTTAGGGGTTTAGGGTTTAGAGGTTTAGGGTTTAGGGGTTTAGGGTTTCAAGGGCGAAACCATCCAGCAACCATCTGTACTGTAGTATTCGAATAGCAACAAAAGCAATAGAATCATAGCAGTAATATTCATAATCATCGTGGCCGTGTTAGCAATGGTAGTGACACTATTTTCTAATAACACTACTGACGCTCGAGTAGTCTTGTACGGATTTTGAATTTCTTGCAGGTCCTTATGCTGTCGTTTTGGCGTGAAGCTGTTCGGTAAGGTACTCACGGAGTTTTGAGATGAATATCGATACAGAACCTGAGACGTTGATGCTTACAATTCGACCCTGAAACGAAACAACACCCTGCTCCCTGGAACCCTGAAGGCCTCATGGCCGAAAGCGCAAAGGCCTAAAAGTCCAAACCCAGACACACTTCTAAACCCCCAAATTCGATAAAGAACAGCTCAAGATGAAACCTGGGTGCAAGACCCTAGATATGGTCAGTCTCGAACCCCCCAACCTCAAACTCGAAACCCGAAGCTGTTCGGGTTGAGGGTTTAGGATTTTGCATTCGGGGTGTGGGGTTTAGGAATTGGGGCGCTGCCTCCAGGTGCCCTAGACGGAGACACGGTCATCACCAAAGAGCAGCTGCGGCAGATCCGGGCGAAGAAGTTGTCATCCTCGGCAGCTGCAGGAGGCTCCTGGTATGGTTTAGTGTTCGGCCCCCGAAGTCCAAACTAACACAAAGCATCCAAGAGCCTCAGCGAGTTTAGGGTGTAGGGTTGAGTTGGGATTGAGGTTCAGGGTTTCGGCAGGATTTACCTAAACCCTAAACCCAATAGGGTGACCCTAAGGCCCCCAAGAAGGCTACGAGGCCAAGCGGAAGCCGCCGCCGGCACCGCCGATGCCCACCTTGGGCTCCTCCTCAGACTCAGAGTCGGCGAGCTCCTTCAAGGCCTGTGAATCCTGGTTTAGGGTTTAGGGTTTAGGGCTGACAAGATGTTTCTCTGCATATTCAAGCAGGTGAGTCGTATCCAAGTGACCCAATGTAAGCAGCTGCAGAACTTACTGAACTTACAATGCTCTTGCTGATGCTGTTGCTGCCACTGCTGTTGCAGCTACTGCTGCTGCTGCTGCTGCTGCTGTTGGTCTGAAACTGCCAAACCCTAAACCCCAAACCCTAAACTGCCCTAAACCAACACATCGAGGCCCCCGCACCTGAGAAAGAGACGCCGCCTGCCAAGCGGCCGTCCCTCTCGGAGAGGCCAGGCTCGGCTGTGGCCGTATACCAGGGAAAGGCTAGAAGTACTTGGGTTGCGTCTGGGGATATTTTTCATACTATTTATTATTATTATTCTTATTACTACTATGATTACAATTGTTATTATTATTGTCATTATACTTGTTATTATATTAGGATTATTGGGGTCTTGAGGCTCAGAGCCTGACCGGACCTGCTGTCCCTCCACCTTGAAATCCGAAAGTCTCTAACTCCTCTCTGTTCCCCAGAAACTCGGGTTTAGGTTTAAGGGTTTTTAGGGTTTAGGGCTTTAGGGTTTTAGGGCTTAGGGGTTTAGGGTTTAGGAACAATTCCCAGCCCCAAAACCCCTTAAATTATAGTAGGAAGCTTAATAAGATTCAAGGTATATTTCTTAATTAAGGTGCTTTATGGAGTCTCTGGGATCCCTGACAGGCAGCCAGACACCAGGCCGAAGGACCAAGCGTGTCCAAGATGTCTTTGGGACCTTCGGGGAAGCTTCGGGTCAGGATCCTCTGAGTCCGGAAGTTACTTAGGTCTGGGTTTACGGTAAGTCTGGGCTTTGCGGGTGGGGATATATAATAATAATAATAGTAAAAATAATAATAATAATAATTATTATTATTATTAATATGACTCTTTTAGGAAAAAGGATTATCATTATTCTTATTATGTCATGGAAGGAAAGCCAAGCTATGCAACGAGAGGACCTGCCTTGAAGCCTCAACAGGACAGCAAGGCCAACCCCGGCGGAAGCCGGCTGCTTCAGGGTGCCTTGCGTGGCGTGGTCGGGGCGCCTTCTGGCCGCAAACGAGCTTGCGACTGCGAAGACGAAGACCAAAGCAACTGTCATGAACCGCCCTAAACCCTAAACCCAAAACCCTAAACGTGTTGGAATGCGAAACCAGTGTGAAACCTCAGGTCTCGAAAGAAGGACGCAGGGCCGAAGCCCACGAAAGGCCAATGACGACCATGACTAGGACTAGGACAAGAGTGGACGGTGCGGGTAACTCTGCTTGTGCCCAATTCTGGTGACCACCAGCTTGGCTATGATAACGATGATGATGACGATTCTGACGGTCTTCTGGCTGATGTTGTTGATGCTGATGACGATGATGGTGGTGATGGTGATGGTGATGATGAGGATGATGAATATGATGATGAAGATGATGATGACGTCGATGCCGGTGATGTGCAGTTTCAATGCTATTCTTCGTTCTCCTCATCGTCGTCGTGGACTTGCAGACTCTGCAGACCCTAGTATAGGCACTGGTGCCTGCACCGGTCCTATTCAAACGAGAGTAACATCAGCAGTAGCAGCAGTCTTCGTCCTGTTCGCTGTCGTTGTCAAGTGGTGGCCGGCATCGTCATCGTCTTCATTGTCATCGGAAGAACCAGGATGTCAATGCATCACAGGTAAACGAAACCAATGCAAAAGGAGCAGCAGCAATCGACTACGACAAGTGCTACTGGCACTTGCGGCGTACTTTCTAAGAGTAACACCGATCGTTGCTGTCGGGATGCGGTTTTCCCTGGATAGATCGAAGATGACGACAGGCGAAGTTGGCAGGAAGAGCGAGGAACGTGCGCCGAAGCCACAGGGACCCCGCAATGCGCTGTGGTGTTAAAAAGAGACCGGGGTTCAGGGTGTATATAAGGCTTCAGAGACCCGATTTGTGAAGGCCTGTTCTGCCAGACGTCTGTGGCCAGAAGTGCAAGAAAAGAGCTGAGCGTGACTGCTTGCCAAGCATCCTTTGCCGCTCTGGTGGCAGCATCTCCGTTCTCCTCTGCGTTTAGGTTTTAGGGGTCATGAGGCTCTGATTGCGTGCAAGTGACAGATACCCTACCTTCTAAGCGCGCTGCCACGCTGCCGTCAAAGTATAGTTGAAGCCTGGAGTAATACCGGGGCCCCAACGAACCCCAAAGTTGTATGGGTAATTATCTAACTAGGACTAGGCCCCTATTCGTTCGCTAACTCTCTTGCTCCGCATGCCCAGACCCGGCAACCTTTCCCTAAGCCCGGTGGCAGTTTGTCCCGTAGAGTTCCTCATTATAGTCACGCTAGAATAAGATATTCCCTAACAGTATCCCTTTGGGTTCTAGAGGATAGCCCAAACCTCTGTTCTAGTTGCTAAGGCCTAAACCCCAAATCCCTTAACCCTAAACCCCAAACCCTAAACCTTAAACCCCCAAACCCCAAATCCCAAATCCCTAAACCCCAAATCCCTAAACCCTAAACCCCGCAACCCTAAACCCTAAACCCTAAACCCCCAAACCCCAAATCCCAAATCCCTAAACCCCAAATCCTAAACCCTAAACACCTAAACCCTGAACCCTAAACCCCAAACCCTAAACCCTAAACCCCCAAACCCCAAACCCCAAATCCCAAATCCCAAATCCTAAACCCAAAACCCCCAAACCCTAAACCCTAAACCCAAATTTTCCCCAAATCCGTCCGATTTTTCTTTCTCTGCCAGGGCGGAGGAGGTGGCGGGGCGAAGGCTTTCAACATCCCCGAGCAGGACGCAGAGCAGCCGAGAGAATATGACCGTTTTGGGGTTTAGGGTTTGTTTAGGGTTTGTTTGGGGTTTGTATGGGGTTTATTTAGGGTTTAGGGGTTTGGGGTTTAGGGTTTGGGGGTTTGGGGGTTTGGGGGTTTAGGGGTTTAGGGTTTGGGGGTTTAGGGTTTAGGGTTTCCTTATACAGTAGTTCGCAACAGCAGCCGGTCAGTGCCCCTAAGTTCTAGATATCTTCAGTATAGTGCAGCGAGCTGTAGCACTATGGTAACTATCTATTCCATTGATATGAAGCCCGAATGCTTGCCACTGTTATTCTTTAGGGTTCCTTTTTTTTCTCATTGTACTGGAACACGCCCCCTAAACCCCACTCTAAGTATGAAGGCCCCTGCATTACGTGAGGTACTTTCCATCTTGGCACCTCTTGGTGGCAGGAGACCTACCATGATAAGCCCAACAAGGAACCCGAAACCCTGAACCCTAAACTAAGCTAACCAAACCCCTAAACCCCACACCCCAATCCTGAACTAGCCGACTGGAGGCTGCTGTGCTAATAATTTGGGGCCCTAAGATCCGAAAGCTGCAAACCCTAAACCCTAAATCCTAAAGCCCGACACTCTCATCATGAAATTAAGCCCTAGAGCCTACTGTAGGGTTTAGGGTTTATGATAGTCCCCACTAAAGGCCTGTAAGGACCTTCTTCAAGCTATGAAGTTCTGCCAAGAAACCCTGCGAAGATCCTTTCTGTGCTTGAAACTCTCCTCGGGCAGTTGATCTAAAGCTCATAAAAAGCCATCGAAAAGGGTCCTTTGCAACCGTCAGAACAAGTATTGAAAGAAAAGGGCCCCACCGCAAATCCCAAGTCCCCATCCTGAGACCGCAAACTCCAGTAGACCCCGTAGACCCTGAACCTTCAGCAGCCCTAAACCCCCCACACACAGCTCTTCTATTTTCCACTAAACCCCTAAAGCCTAAACCCGAAACCCTGTAGACCCTAAACGCCCAAAGGACAATACCGCCCTCCGACGGGTCCGAAACTGGGCGGCGGTGCCCACGTCGCGGCAAAGCCCAGCCTTCGACATCCCCGTGGCCGGGCAGACGTTTAGGGGTTTAGAGTTGCAGGGTTTCGGGTTTTAGGGTTTAGGCTTAGGGTTGTAGGGTTTAGGGTTTTAGGTTTTAGGGTGTAGGGGTTTTGGGGTGTTTAGGGTTCAGAGAGCACGGTGTCACTTGATTACGGTTTCATTATTTTTAGCTTGAACTACAGGGGCATGTATTCTTCAATTTAGGGTACTGGGGTCTCTGGGTGGTGTTTTGGTGAGGGCTTGGGGTTTTAAAGGTTGCTTCGGGGTTTGTTGTAGGCCTTGGGTTCAGTGTTTGGGACAGGGTCTCGGGTTTTGGACGTAGGGTCCGTGGCTGTCAGGGCTTTTGGTGTTTGCTTTCGGGCTGGGCGTTGTCTCTTGGGGTAAAATCGGACCCTTCAACTTCACCCTAGACCCTAAACCCCTAAACCCCTAAACCCCTAAACCCCTAAACCCTGAACCCTAAAAACCGTAAACCGATGTTTAGTGGCTCTGCAGGGGTTTCCGGCCTTTACGAAATATGGGTAGTTCTCTAACTTAGGGTCCCTTATTGGATCCCCCAAAATGGTACGGCACCCTTATAGAAAGGACCCCAAAAGGGACCTTAATCTAGAGAACTCTGTTGTTGATATAAATCCTGCATTACCTTAGGGACCCTAATCTACAGGAATTATGGTATATTCCTTATTATGGGTAATGCAGGATTTATATCATCCACCGTACTCATATGGGCTTGAGGATTTCTGTCGGTAGTTGCTGCTCCTTTTAGGTGAGGTCTGTGGGATCGAGTTTCACGTTCAGGAAGTTTAGTTTAGGAGAGTTTGGGGTTTAGGGTGTTGGGTTCATTATTTTATAGGGTTCAGGGTTAGCGGTATGATGTCCCTTCTACTCCGTCATTCAAGCCTTTATAGATGCTGATACGACCCTACACTACCCTTACGAAACGAAAGTCCTGGTAGTGGGGGCATGTACCCAAAGTCCCAAGGTTCAAGAGGGGCTCGGAAGCCTTCTCAGCGCTTTTACAAAGGTTTAGGGTTTGGGGGCTGTGCGGCTTTATGGGGAGCTATGGGGTGTAGGGCATCATCCATTTTTAGGGATAGACCACACTTCCATAGTCTAGGGTGCTTGGGGGGAATATAGGATTTAGTCCTTCAGCCGCCCGAACGATGATCTTGTAGCCTTGCCAGGCCTTTCCAGGGTTTAGAGTTCAGGGTTTGGGGTTTAGACTCCAACCGAACTTCGAACCTCGAAGCCCTAGGCGGTGTTTGGCTGCCAAGGTCGCCGAGCAGTATCCTGACAGTCAGTTCCCTCTCGGGGAATGCGTCGAGTGCCCTCTCACCCATCACTTTGGGTATAGGGAGTATAGGGTTAGAGGTTGAGGGTTTAGGATTTTCGGGTAAGCGCGCATCAGTGATCGACCCTTGACCCTCATCAACAGCAAACCCTTGACCCTAACCCTAAACCCCAATCGCTCTGTCAAGCAGCCAGGTACGTCGGATCGCACGCCTTTCGGACGACATCCGCCGAAAAGCGTGAGGCCGTGGCAGCTCGTGGTCTGCTGTAGAAACGAGCACCATGGCTTCTATAAGGGTTCCGCAAGTTCAGGAGGCTTCTGTAAAGAGGTCCCTAACAGGGCTCTACAAGGAATCTATAAAGGTCTTTGGCGTTTAGGGGTTTCAGAAACTGGGGGGGGGGGGGAGGGTGTGCTTTTTTAAGGGTACTTAGAACAAGGCTCCTGTTGTGTAGGTTTCTCAAGACGGTGGTCCTCTTTTCTTCTGAGGCTCTCGGCGTCAAGAGTCTTCTTCGCTTATTGTCTGTACACCGGAGCTACGTACTACAGGATGCCATGTCCCGAAGCCTTGTTCTAGCACACCGTAACCCCCAAGCCCTGTTCCAGTTCTCCGGGCTTCCTCCATTCCGCGGCTTGCCAGATGGAGCGGCTCGCGTCCTACGACTACGAGAAGATCCGCAAAGCCGGAGAGGCCCATCACCATGAGCCCCAAATCCTAAACGACCCCTACACCCGACTCCCAAAGGCCTAAACCCCTCAACCCCTTACGGCCGTAATCCCTGAACCCTAAACCCTAAACCCCTAAACCCTGAACCCTAAACCCTAAACCCCTAAACCCTAAACCCCAAGGCCGTAAGCTCTCAAAAAGAGAGAGAGATGCGCTGAGGTCCATCGCCAGGTCAGGAAGCCGGGAGTCCCAGATAGCAAAGGAATGGGGAGCTGCCGGGAGGTGCTCTTGATGTTTTAGGGTTTAGGGGTTTTTTATAGGGTTTATAGGGGTTTATAGGGGTTTAGGGTTTAGGGTTTGATGTTTTTGATTGATGCCAAGATGACATGTTCGATGCCGGTTACGGTGGTCATGATGTTGACCATGATGATGGCCCTGTCCATGAGCGCTGTTTTGTTCCCGTCAGGTGCCATTTGCAGGCGAAAACGCCCTTGCCTTCTCGATGCCAGCACGAATGCAGAATTCAGGGTGTGGTATATCAACACGACAAGTCGAAGTCTAAACGTTCAGTTTTCGGAATCCTATGGAAGGCACAGTAGCAGCTGGATCTCCACTGTGACTGGTTTCGTAGAGCAGTTTTCTCTGAAATGAGATCCCTCCAACACTCCTGTCTGATTGTACCTGTGCATACTCCAATGCCTTATCAAGTTGCTTTTTTTTACTATGCTTCTGCTGCCAAAGCCTCTCCTAAATCCCTGAAGTCCGTTTTATGAGTCCCTACTTTTCTCTCACACCCCTAAACCCTCCACCATACACCCTCAACCCTCGCTAAACCCTTCAACCCTCCACCCTAAAGCCTAAATCCCATGCCCTCAGCCCTGAACCCTAAACCCTAAGCCCTTCAGAGGTACGTGCAGTCCTTCGTGAAGCCTGGTCTTAAGATGACGGAGATCTGCCAACGCCTGGAGAGAAAAACCCACGAGTTGGTCGTGGCCGGAGCCCTAGGTTTAGGGTTTAGGGTTTCTGAGTTTTGTACTTCTTTTCCAGGCATTTTTTGTGCAGGGATTCTACGGGCTTTGAAGGGGTTTTAGGATTTGGGCTTTCTGAGGATGTTTCAAGGGGGTGTGTCAAACGGAGCAGCGCATTATTGAACAGGAGTAGATTTGGGCTTCATGGTGTCGGGGGTCTGGGCGGGTTTCCGTGGAGGTGTTTGGTGAGCCTTAAACCGGCAAGATTTTGGTATTGTGGCCTTCATAGCGAAGTTAGATGTGCGTCCAGACTCCTGGAGTCAAAACCCCAAGAGCCCCAAAACCCCAAAACCCCAAGAGCCCTAAACCCCCAAAACCCCAAACCCCAAAACCCCAAGAGCCCCAAACCCCAAGACCCCAAGAGCCCTAAACCCCCAAAACCCCAAACCCCAAACCCCAAGAGCCCTACACCCCAAACCCCAAGAGCCCTAAACCCCCAAAACCCCCAAACCCCAAAACCCCAAGAGCCCTATACCCCTAAACCGTAAACCCCTAAACCCCTAAACCCTAAACCCCAAAACCCCAAGAGCCCTAGAACCCTCAAAGTAGCCCGAGAGCCGGGGTAACCCTGGACTGAACAGTGTCAGCCCTGGAGGTCTGCGAACGCCTTACTGTGGGTTTTTGTTTTGGGATTTAGGGTTTAGGGGTTTGGAGGTTTAGGGTTCAGGGGTTTGGGGGTTTAGGGTTTAGGGGTTTAGGGGGTTAGGGTTTAGGGTTAAGGGCCCCGGAATTCGGTTCGACCCTGATTTCCAGATCCGTGCAATAAATCATAGAGCTCCTATATACCCAGAGCCCTAAGCAAACCTAAATGCCTCCGTGAATCCTAAAATCCCCGAAAGCCGACACGGTTAGGGTTCAGGGGTCTACGGTTTAGGGTTAGGCACCATAGACCCTACCTGTAGCCGAAAAGACCCACTTTTTTCGGGTTCCTTATGATGGTTTCTATATATATATATATAAATATAAAACTCCTTAAAGAGGTAGGCCTTTTCGGCTACAGGTAAACCTTACATCAATCGCCCCCCTCCCTAGGCGAACGGCCTGGAAGCAGGATGGGGCTTCCCAACGGGACCCGGTCTCAGTTCAGGATTCTGGGGTTCAGGATTTAAACCCCTGAACCCCTAAACCCCTAAACCGTAGACTCCTAAACCCTAAACCCCTAAACCCCAGAATCCTAAACCCTAAGCCCTAAACAACTAAACCCCTAAACTTCTAAACCCCCAAGCCCTAAACCCCTAAACCCCCAAAACCGCTATACCCTAAACCCTAAGGATGACCCTCCCGGATGGACAGAGGGGCATTTTTTGGGGATTCAGCTTCGGGGCTCTTGGGGGGTTCCTGCCCAGCTCCCAAGCCTGAGTTACCGCGGGTGTAGGGGTATAGGGGTTTAGGGATTCAGGAGTGTAGGGGTTTAGGGGTTGAGGGTTTAGGGGTTGAGGGTTGAGGGTTTGGGGGTTTAGGGGTTTAATGAGGATTCAGGGCCGAGGCTTGCGGGCCTAGGCACCATTGATCCTCAACCCACTCCCACCAGCCAGAACCTGCTTTTTGGCAGGGACCCTGTAACTTCATGTTCAGAGCCAGTTATCCCTAAACCCTAAACCCTAAGCTCTAAACCGCTAAGACAAGCCTGAAAAGCACCGGTTTTCTAGACCGTAAGTCCCAAACTCATACAGGCAACAGGGCTTACACTCCTCAACCTGGAATCCTAAACCCTCAACTCCAAAGCTGCTCCCAAACCAAAAATACCCCAAACCTAGAGTCCTACTCCCTAAACCCCAAACCCCCAAAACCCTAAGCCTTAAAGCCCCAAAGCCCCAAAGCCCTAAACCTTAACACCCTAAACCCTAAAACCCTAAAGCCCTAGCCTAAACCTTAAATCCCTAAACCCTAAAACCCTAAAGCCCTAGCCTAAACCTTAAAACCCTAAACCCTGAAACCCTAAAGCCCTTGGCTTTAGGCTTTAGCCACAAACTTGAGTCCTAGGCCCTACAGCTTTAATTCCGGAACACCATAAACATTAGGCTTAGGGTTTAGGGTTTAAGGTTGATGGGGCCTAGGTTTTAGGTTTTAGGCTTCGGGTTTTGGGTTTCGGGTTTGCGGCTTAGGGTTTAGGGTTGAGGGTTTAGGTTTAGGGTTTCGGATTTAGAAACATCCATTAAGCCAGGGAGCTGCTACTTAGAAGCATCCATTAAGCCAGGGAGCTGCTACTTAGACACCCTGCACTCTAAACCCCAAAAAAGCCCACCCCAAAGCCTAAAGCCATAAAGCCCCAAAGCCCCAAACCCCCCGAATCCAAAGCCTCAAACCCCCGAATCCCAAACCCCAAAACCCCAAGAGCCCTAAACCCCAAAACCCCAAGAGCCCTAAACCCCAAAACCCCAAGAGCCCCAAACCCCAAAACCCCAAGAGCACCAAGAGCCCCAAAAGTCGCTATGCCCTCGGCTTCTGGTGCTTGTATTTTGCCCAGCGCTCTAAGGTTGCTCTCTCAACTGGGCCAGCGCGGCATGTTTTTTAACACAGGGGTCCGAAGCGATCCCCCGATAGTTCCCTAAGATAGTTACCGTAGAACATCTTGCAAATCGCTGGTCTCATCACTACAGGGCCCCTGTACATATTTCGGGCTTGAGGGTGCTTGGTTTTACCCTAAGCCCGTAACTCCAAACCTCTTCGGGGCTTAGGTTTGTGCGTTTTGGTGTGCGGAGCCTGGGATGTCGGAGGTTTCCTTTCAGTTTGGGGTTTGGGCAGTTTTCTGTTTCGGATCTGGAGTTTGGGGTCTACCTGAAGGATCATGGGAATTAGCAGCAACTCGGGTTCCTTAAAAGGGGTCGGTCCTTCAAGGGATCCTTAAGGGTTCTACGAGGGAGTTTAGGGGTACTTAAAGGATCATGGGACTTAGTCACTAGGCTTACAAATAAGGTGACTATGCTTGTGGTCAATTGTTTTCCCCAGTCAAGTACTTTGAACCCTAAATCCTAAACCCTAAACCCTGAACCCCAAACCCCAAAGCCTAAACCCTAAACCCTAAACTTCCCTACACTTCCCATGATCCTCCAGGTAGGGTGTCGGAGTTAGAGTTGGAGCTTGCTTTTGGCTTTAGCGCTGCGGTTTTGCAAAACCGAGGCCACGCAGGCTACCTCTCTGATATTGTATACTGTCTCCCCAAATCCCCAAACCTGTATAAATCCTAAACCCTAAATATTGTACCTAATCCCTATAACTCCGAAACCCTAAATCCCAAAACCCTAAACCCTAGACCGTATTCAGTACAGCTGGACACTAGATGTGGCAGTTTTTTGGCATTCCAGGCAGCTCTGAGACTGAAAAACCCAAAGCCCCCAAAGCCGAAACGTCAGCACCGCAAAGACCCAAAACTTCTTGAAAACGCCCCCCCGCCTAAAGGCCCACAAGGGGCAAGATCGTAGGGTTTAGGGTTTAGGCTTTAGGTTTTAGGCTTTAGGGTTTTGGGTTTAAGGTTTAGGGTTTAGGGTTTAGGATTTGGGGTTTAGGGTTTAGGGTTTGGGGTTTAGGAAGCGTGCCAGGTGGCCGCCCACTACACTCCGAACTATGGGGACGAAACCGCCAGGGGCTTTGGGAAGAAATGCTGATACAAAGGCAATGATGCAACGATGTGCCATCGTATATGCGAGTGCACCATAGTAACTCTTAATATATGAGCGGTAGATTTTGCTTTCTGGTTTAAGGTTTCCTGGGTGAGAAGGAAGGCAGGGCAAGGCAGTCGAATCTAGAACCGAAGCTGTAAACAGTGCTTTCGGTTGCAATGCCGTGGGTTGACTTGGGATTTTTGATGCTTCCAGGCTTGGACCCTTTCCCAGTCCCTTGCCTCCAGCTGTGACGTCTTTCTGGCTCAGTCCCTGCAGTAGGGTCATCATCATGCCAGACATCATGGAGCCAGTTAGGAGCTGCTTGTGAAATCAGTCCAACATTTCAGGTTTCGTCCAATTCCGTTCCATGTGCGCACACCGACATTGGCGACAAGGGATAAGGAGGGACCAGTGCGGGAGATGGTGTACGATTTCGATGCTACCCTGCCAAGAGAAGCTCGCTCCGCTAGGCCCGGTGCAAGCAGTCCATCTGTTGCCTTGGAGTTGACCATGGTCTGAAAGACTCACCGACCTTCATTGACACTCATGTCGCAGAGGTGGATAAGCCTCAGATTCTGTTCCATATCTAATTAGATCATTGCAGCATCCCCTTGCATTTGCGCCGTCCGACTTTGTCGTGAGTCGAACAGAGGAGCTTTGCGGGAAGCCTTCTTTCTCTCTTGCTCCGACTGCTTGCATGCGCGAAGGTTATTGGCTGAAGCCTCCGCCTAGAAGTTCTCCCCGATAGTCGCTGGACACTCGCGCAGCCATGGCAACCGCACGGCCTTTGGTCTCTGTCTTCAACTTCGAGAACCCCACGGAGAAGACCGGAACAGTGAAGATGCCCCATGTCCTCACTTCACCCCTCCGCCCGGACCTCGTCCGCGATGTGCACATGAACATGAACAAGAACAAGCGCCAGGCCTATGCCGTCAGCGCCAAGGCCGGCTACGACACCGCCGCCGAGTCCTGGTGCACAGGCCGTGCTGTGGCACGGATCCCCCGTGCCCCGGGTGGCGGCACCCACCGTGCCGGCCAGGCTGCCTTCGGCAACCAGGCCCGCGGAGGCGGCATGTTCAACCCCACCAGCATCTGGCGCCGCTGGCACCGCCGCGTGAACGTCACCAAGAAGCGCCACGCCGTGGCCGTGGCCCTGGCTGCCAGCAGCCTGCCGCCGCTGGTCATGGCCCGCGGACACCGCATCAGCAAGGTGGCAGAGCTGCCCTTGGTTGTGTCCGATGGCCTGGAGTCCCTGACCAAGACCAAGGCGGCCGTCCAGGCCCTCCAGAAGTTGGGCTGCGGAGATGAGTTGCAGAAGATCATGGACTCCAAGAAGATCCGTGCCGGCAAGGGCAAGGCACGCAACCGCCGCTACGTCCGCCGCTTGGGTCCTCTGGTGATCTACAACGAGGACAACGGCATCACCAAGGCCATGAGGAACATCCCGGGAGTGGAGACCGCCCATGTGGATCGCCTGAACCTCTTGAGGTTGGCCCCCGGAGGCAGCTTCGGTCGCTTCATCATCTGGACTGAGTCGGCCTTCAAGCGCCTTTCTGAGATCTACGGCACGGCGAAGGGTGGTGCGCCCATGAAGAAGGGCTACCACCTGCCCCGCGCCAGCATGCAGAACGCCGACCTCGCGAGGATCATCAACAGCTCCGAGGTCCAGTCCGTGCTCAGGGCCAAGCTCGAGCCCCCCACCAGCATGAAGAAGGCCAATGCCCTGAAGAACAAGGCCGGGGGCCTAGGCTCCTATAGACCTAGAGTGTCATGTCATCCGCCAGGGGACCCCGCTTTTTGTCCACCCCGGCGTCTGAGCAAGGACTACCTTGTCCCCTTCCCCTCAACATCCCTCGACCCTCGATTCTCACATTTCTCAACGTACAGACTTGCGGTACCTAGGAGGGCTTGAGACATTGCTCGAAGCAAGATTTGAAAAACTCAATCTGACATGACAGAAACTCTCCACAGCGACCCCGAAGAGACGGGAATGCATGTCACAAACAGCGCAGGCTGCAACACGTCGTCAACCACAAGCCACCACCCTAAACCCTCAACCCCGAAGCCCTAAATCACTAAACCCAAAACCCTAAACCCTAAATCACAAAACCCAAAACCCAAAACCCTTAAAACATAGAACCCGGAAACCTGGTACCCTTCCACCTGTGCTTTGCAGGCCCTCATGGAGGAGCTCAACCCGGGAGCTGCAGAGCGCAAGCTCGTGGCAAAGAAGGCCCCAATCGATTGGGCTTTTGGGATGTTTTAGGGTTTATTTAGGGCTTATTCGGGGTTTGTTTTGGGTTTATTTGGAGTTTGTTTCGGGTTAATTTAGGGTTTGTTTAGGGTTTATTTGGGCTTAGGATTTAGGGCCGAGGGTTTATGTAGGGTTTTCCGGAGTTTAGGGCTTAGGCTTTAGGGGTGCATTGCATGTGCGAAAGCTATGCCAAAGTTGTTCGTGCCTGCTCATGTGTATGTAACAGTGCCTGTGGCTATCATGAGAGGCCACCGAGAAGGGCACTGCCGAGTACGACCAGGCATCGGGACTTTGGGTTTCAGTCTGTTATATAGAAGCCCCAATAGTTACCCACATTATTCTTTATGGGGGGTCCTTATTAAAGTTATTGTGTACTGTATCAGGAGCCCACAACCTTATTCTAATTATCAAGGCCGAGCGCCCGACGCTCAGGTGCAGAAGAGCAAGAAGGCCCGCATCGAGGAGTCCAAGAAGTACAACAAGGACCTGGGTTTAGGGTTTAGGGGTTAGGGGTTAGGGGTTTAGGGGTTTAGGGGTTTAGGGGTTTAGGGTTTAGGGTTTAGGGCCCAGTCTCATTTCCAATAACAAGGCTTAATGCAGAATCACAGTGCTACTACGGTTGTTTTTATTGTTCCTAATCCATTTATTGCCAGTCTTATTTTAGGGCATTCTTACCATCATCGAGGCTACGGAATCTTTTGGCAATTGCTGTGCTTGGACGTGTTTGACTATTCGTGTGTCTCCTTGCTGCAAGGGCTTTGCGGCTCTTGGAATCGTCTGTAAGTAGCCGCGACCCACGTTCAGCAATTCGATGTTGCATCGAAATGACGCCGCTGCAACCCAATAAGTATATAGTATGCTATATCTAATTGCATAGCATGCTCTAACTTTAGTTTATGCTAGAGCGAAAGGCAGCGACAACCTGGAGCTGTCCGTGCTGGCACTGTCCTGTAAAACCCGAAGCATGAATACCTCACTTCTATCACGATGATTTACGGCTTAGGGATTTGGGGATGATGGTAGCAGTGATGTTGATGAAGACGAAGATGCTGATGTTAATATGGCTGAAGCAGAAGGAGACGAAGAAGATATGATGGAGATCATGATCATTTCCTCAGCCCGGCGGTTTGCATCCTTTCCGTTATAATCGAGCGCCAGGCGAACAAGAAGGGAGATGAGACGTTCTACAAGACCCTCATGAAGGCAGTCTTTGGGGCTTCAGGATGCAAGATTGGGGCAGGGAGGTGTAGGAAGGTAGGAGGTCGGCAGATAGGTTGGTAGGTAAGTACGTAGGTCAGGCAGGCAGGCAGGCCGGTCTGTCTGTCTGTCTGTATGCATGCATGTATGTATGTAAGTGCATAACTTGGTATGTAATTATGTATGTAATTCAATTATGGAATTATGTATGGAATTATGTATGTAATTATGTATGTAGTTCTGTCCGCAGTTATGTATGTAATTACGTATGTAAATATGTATGTAATTATGTATGCATGCATGCATGCATGCATGCCACAAACAGCCCTTACAAATCCCAACAAGTCTACAAGCTTTGTGAACCCCACCGAAGGCCTTCAACACCCCTTAAGCCTAAAGCTTACGAAATCACTAGATAAGCATCCGTCCTCCTGTCTCATAGTATGTCCGACTGCATATCAAACCCTGGAAAAGAAAGACCCCGAGCTAAGCCCTGAACCCCCAAACCCTAAAGTCCCTAAGCCCTGGATCCTAAAATCCTAGACCCTAAAACCCTAAAGCCTGAACCCTAATTTCTAGTCCCTAAAACCCTAAAACCCTAAACCCTAAACCCTATAGATCCTAAACCCTAAACCCTAAACCGTAAACCCTAAACCGTAAACGTAAAGCCCTAGACCCTCAAACCCTAAACCAAAACCCTCTTCCTTCCTTTTTTTCCTTTCTTTGTCTCAGGCCTTCGAGGCCCGAGCTGCGGCCGACGCGGCGAAGAAGGCGTTTTCGGGGATTGGGGTTTAGGGCTTTAGGGGTTTAGGGTTTCAGGGTTTTAAATTTAGGGGCTTAGGATTTAGGGTTTAAGGTTTTGGGGTTTAGGGTTTAGAGTTTAGGGTTGAGGGCTTAGGGGTTTAGGGCTTAGGGGTTTAGGGTTTAGTGCAGGTTAGGGGTTAGCCTTGAGAGTTTAGGGCTTAGGGTTTTGTGTAGGTTCTGGTGTTCGGTGAGGAAGGCGGGTTGAGGGCTTAAGGTTTTCGAGAATAAGAAGGCTTCCTGCCGGCTTGCCGTGTCTGTGGGCGTGGTGTTCGCACGTCTGCTTGCGCACAGAGTCCTGCGTCACCACGCTTCACCCGCATCGACACTGAATATGTACGATGATGTCGTAGGGTACAGAGCACATCTCCGAATTGCGTGGCAACTTCAAAGAACATGCAGATGCCGCCCGAAAGCTCCTTCTGCTGCTGCTTTGCGCATCCCCGTCTCTGAAGCTTTCCGTCGTCGACCGGATGTTTTGGATGTAGGGTTGCTCATGCCGCAAATCCAGGTTGCAGCAGCAAAGGAGGCTGCCGGGGAGGACGAGGATGAGGAGTGAGATGCCTGGGATGACCTGATCTCACCGTAGAACCTAACGCGAAGAACGTGGCGGAGCAGCTAAAAGAAGTTGCGAGCTAAGTGCAGCCCGGGAGTTGTTGTGCCTTCGTGTATAGCTTCATTTCCTGCTTCCTGCGGGAGGCTAACAGCACGAGCTCCAGCGGCGGCGCTTCCCTTTGCGGCGGAATGAGGGTGAAAAAGGGCTTCCAGAGAAGGAGGATTGGGCTGGACTTCAGACTCCGAAGCCTTTCGTGCCGACACCCACCAAGGTCTTGCAGTACGATGACGTCTGCAAGTTGGACTTCGGTGTTCAAGTAGGCTCAAGCCCCGGCTTCTCCTTTGTTTAGGAGTTTAGAGGTGTAGAGCTTGCAGCTTAGGGGTTTGGAGGGTTCTTTGTGATCATCCGCGAGTGACCTGTCCGGAGATGTTCTGCGCCGTGCATGTTGGTTTCGCTCGTCGGTTGTCGTCGTCGCCCTAGTGACTTCTTCATGCAGCTTGTGCTGCTATGCTGAATCTCCTGTGCCTTCTTGTTTTACAATAGTACTGCTTGACAGGTGGTCGTATCGTCGACTGCGCCTTTACCATCGCCTTCAATGAGAGGTGGGTTCTGCTCCCTGGTTTTGTGCTGCCGGTGCTGGGAGTCTTCCAGCAAGAGAAGACTCTAACACTTGAGCAAGTTCGAGACGCGGTGAATGTGCAGGTGAACCTCGTCTTGTCAACTCCGACAGCCAAAGTGAATTCCCGTACACTTTGAAATTCCCAAGGCACTCAACCCTAAGCCCCAAGGCCTAAACCATAACCCCGGAACAGCATCAGCTTTCAATCCAGGGCAAGGCCTTCACTGCTCTGTCCCCTTTGCAGCCATTGAAGTAAAAAAGTGCCAACCCAGAACCCCCAAAACCCCAAACCCTGATCTATTGAAATCCTAAACCTTGTACCAACCTGTAGGAAACCACGCCACCCAATATTCAATAAACCCTAAACTAGGTCAGCAAGCCCAAAACCAACCCTTTTGCGAGAGTCGGAGGTATGATCCCATCATTGAGGCAAGCCAGGCAGGTACCAACACCGGAGTCAAGGCGCGGCTATGTTTCGCCCTTCTTTTGGGCTTTAAGGACTTTGAGGGTAAACCCTAAACCCTAAACCCCAAACCCCTAGACACCCAAACCCTAAAACCGAAACCCTAAACCCTAAAAGTTCAGAGTTTAGGGATCCACCGAATCCACGCGGCCCAGAAACACCGAAATCTTACACTCTAATGAAGCCCGAAGCAGCGAAGCACCGAAAAGACCCTAAACCCCAAACCCGACGTGCACCCCCAACCCATAAACTCAAGGGTTGGATTTTCGATCTAAAGTGTTTGTAGCGGTTGTTTTCCCATCAAGAAATGAGCAATCGTACATCCCCTTATAGGCCCTATATACATCTACAATAATAATCCCCCCCCAACCCGTACCTTTTTTGGGTAAGACCCATATAGAGAGTTTCACGTGACAGCCCTGAAGCCTCGAGCCTTGTTGGAGTGCGTTGAGCCCTCAACTTCTTTGCGGGTGTGGAGGTTTAGGGCTTAGGGTTTGGGTGTCTAGGGGTTTAGGGTTTAGGGTTTGGGTGTCTAGGGGTTTAGGGTTTAGGGTTTGGGTGTCTAGGGGTTTAGGGTTTAGGGTCTAGGGGTTCTAAGGTTTGGTTGAGACCGTTCTGAGAGGCATTAGGGGTAGAGGAATGGTGCATCCACGAGTCTAGCTCACAAGGATCACTCCACCCGGTTGTTGTAACCATCAAGTTCCTCCCTTAGCTAGTTGTAGTTTCATGCTACTTTCTTCGTTGTCTATTCTTGTCCTGATACAGGGGGGTCGCTTTATCTCGCATCGCCGGGTTGAAATACGCAACGATGAGCGTCCACACTCCGGAAACCGCTTTAAATCAATCACTTCTATTTGTGACCGATCCGATGGTTCTACGTGGAATCGAGCGTCTAGATGGGGAATGGCTGGGTT
>CAJNJA010104385.1:1745-17581 GCA_905231915.1 Symbiodinium necroappetens
GGAATATACCATGGTTTCCATAGTTTAGGGCCCTTAAGGAAATGCAGGATTTTATATCATCAAGACAAGAGTAGTTTTGGGGTAAAGAAAAGCTTCCAGTAAGATAAGTGATCCTGAGGAATACGAATGGCAACCACGGCCCTAAACCCTAAACCCGAAACCCTAAACCCCTAAACCCCTAAACCCCTGACCCTAAATCCCTAAATCCCTAAACCCTAGTTCTAGGACATTTTCAGGTGGGTAGTTACCTTTATAGGAGCCTTATAGGTCTATATACCTCATAGAAGCCTTATAGAAGCCCTACATACCCTAAACTCCCCACCTGTAGCTTCTTTTACCTAAACCCTAAACCCCTAAACCCTAAACCCTAAACCCTAAACCCTAAACCATAAGCCCTAAACCCTAAACCCCTAAACCCTAGTAGGGGCTGTGGAACCGGAATGCCTAAACCCAAAACTCCCAGGAACTCCCTGGAGCAGAACCCAAGGATCTGCAAGCGAATGTAGGGGCCTTCAAAAACTAGGGTTTAGGGTTTAGGGCTTTAGGATTTTGGGGTTTTAGGGTTTTAGGGTTTAGGGTTTAGGGTTTAGGGCTTTAGCAGTTTAGGGCTTTAGGGCTTTAGGGTTGAGGGTTTAAGGTTCAGGGTTTAGGGTTTAGGGTTTAGCGTTTAGGGTTTATGGTTTCGGGTTTAAGGTTTAGGGTTTAGGGTTTAAGGTTTTGGGTAAATATAGTAAGGGACCTAAGGAATATGCAAACTAGAATCGGGCGTTGGGCTCCTTGATACTCGAAATATACTAAAACACCCTAAGGAATCATAGTGGTAACTACTGCTGATGATCGAAATCCTGCATCACCTTAAGGACCCTAAACTATGGGAATTACGGTGTATTCCCTATTATGGGTGTAATGCAAGATTTATATCATCAACCTTATTGAGGCTCCTATATTCATCTGGGCCTCCGAACTTCGGATCGTCCGATCTCCAAGGCCGGGCATGTGCCGGCCGTTGTCAAAATGCCGGACGCTTCGGCGAGGCTGAAGGGTGGCTCATGGCCCAGGCTCCGGCTAGTGGGCTCCGCCGAGTTTAGGGCTTCGGGCTTAGGCCGTGCTAACAGTTATAACCTATATTAGGAGACTTATAACTCCACTTATGACTACCCATGAACCTCCAATTATGACCCCTTGGAGAAGCTTGGGGTTTACATCGGTAGCTTGAGCTCGTGAGCGCTGCAGAACCCCTGCGCCTTGTACCTTGGTTTCTCTATGAAGACTGAGTGCCAGGAGCAAGGGTGCCCTAGTTTTTAGCGGGCTGCTGTGGAGCCTTACGAAGAACCTGTAATACCTAAACCCTAAACGCTAAGCCCCAAACCCCAAACCCTAAGCCCTGAACCCTCAACCCTAAACCCTAAGCCCTAAACCCCTGAACCCCTAAAACCCTAAAACCCTAAACCCGAAACCCTAAATCCCAAAAGCCAGCAGGTGAGTTGTCTGCCGACCCTCGCAGGGTCTGGCACGCCTAAAGCCGCAACCCTAAATTCCTAAACCCCAAAACGCTGGAGCCGTTATAGGTTTTAGGTTTAGGGCTTAGGGTTTAGGCTTTAGGGTTTAGGGTTCCATAAACCCTTCTAGACCCCTCATAGAGACCCTAAACCCGTACCACGCACTCCGATCTGGCAGTTTACCATGGGGGCTTTAATGTTTGGGGTTTAGGGTTTCTGTATCAGTTCTTTGCCCTTTGCCCGAGTTGCTGGTTGATGGCCCCCTGAACCGCTTGTGCTCCCTATCTACGTCGAGACATGCCGATTCAGCAGGAGAGTGTAGATAAGATCGTCTCCTGCAGGTTCTTTCCCGGATGCGGCTAGCTTAGGGCTTTTAGGGTTTAGGGTTTAGGGATTTTAGGATTTAAGGTCTACGGTTTAGGGATTTAGGCATTTGGGGTTCAGGGTTTAGGGTTTCAGCTTAGGGCTCCTGAAGCCCACTCCTTGAGGCCTAAACTCGTAAATCTTCGGGTTTGGGGCTCAGGGTTCATAGGGCTTACAGGGCTTCTAGGGTTTATGGGGTTTTATAGGACCAATGAACCCTCAAGTGCTAGAGGCCGAAACTCTTGATCCTAAAAGCCTTATGCTGTCTCCTTGCGTTTGGTTGCACACAACTGCAGCGGCGTCGGTCACAAGGATTCCCGTAACTAGGTTCAGCTTCTGCCCTAAACCCTAAACTCTAAACCCTAAACCCTAAACTCTAAACCCTAAGCTCTAAACCCTAAACCCTAAACTCAAAACCCTAAACCCTAAACCCTAAACCTTAGTATTCTGGATTTCGGGATTACGTCCTGTGACAGATCATCGGAAGGAGGTCGGAAAACCCTAGAAAAAAGCACTGTGGGGCTTCTTTCTGCGACGGGCAGCTCTCTAAACTAGGGTTCCTTTTCCTACGTCCCAAAAATAGTACGAGACCCTTTATGGAAAAAAACTACAGGGGCCCTAATTTCGAAGCGCCCCCTCCCCCTGCTGCGGCAGCCTCTGCCCCTCCTCCACGGCCGGCCTCTCCGTTTCCAAAGCAGACGGCTCGCAGCCCTTTCTCACCGCAGAGGCAACAGCCATTCACACCGCCCCCCCCCTCCCATTGTGCATGTGCACAATGTGCATAATCCAGACCCAAACAATGCTCAGCTCGTCGGTCTCATCACTCAGCTCTTGCATCTTGGATTTTTAAAAGTGAACATAGTGCCCCGAAATGAAGGGGCCTTGTGCTGGAGGATATTGACGTCCGCAGCAACGCTGCGGCGATGACTTTCCAGTCGACGCTGCTCCGCGTCCACCACCCTCTGCGAGCTCCGCTCCCTCAGATGAAAGACCCTTTATCTGCATCAAATTTACATTGGGGACCCGGAGAAAAAGGAATTTAACTTGAGAAATACCCTTCGGTTCTCTTAACTTGCGGGTTGCGTCTATGGTTTGGGGTGATTGTTGGAGTTTAGGGTCAACAGGCAACTCTTGGATCGGGGTGTCTGGACATCACTCAACCATGAGAGGACTCTGAGAGAATCGTTCCGGTTCACTACATCTGCCAAGACACCCTCCTCACTCTGAGGTTCATGGAGAGTTATAGGTGGAGTTATCCCTAGCACACCCTTGCAAGACAACATCTTCACATGGGGGCCATTGACACAAGGCAAACAGTCCGAAACCCCAAACTCATGAAACAACAATCCCTAAACCCAATCCCTAAACCCTAAACCCTAAACTAAAAAACATCATAAAAGTACTAGGACCAAGAACAAAACCTTGCATTCAGTCATAGGGTTGAGGCTTCAGGGAACTCACACCCTGACCGTAAGCACTCTAACACCGAGGCCTCAAGCCCCCGATGGTTTAAGGTTCAGGGCTTCGGGTTTAGGGTGTAGAGCTTGGGGCTTAGGGTTCAGGGTTTAGGGTTCAACGCTTAGGGCTTAGGGTTTAGGGTTTGGCCCAATCCTCAACCCCTAAAGCCCTATATCTACAACAGCCCTCTACTAAAGCTCCCTTATGAAAACCAAAGAGAACCCTAAACCCTGAACCCTAGACAACAAGAACCCCTATAACCGAAAAACGGGTCTTCGGGTTCAGGGTTTAGGTTCTAAGGTTTCAGGGTTTAGGTTTCAGGGTTTAGGGTTTAAGCCTTACTTGGAGGTTCATGGCTTATAACTACCCATGAACCTCCAAGTATGACACCTTATACCCCCTTATAGGACCCCTTATAGAGCCCTTAAAGGAGCCCTTACAGATCCCTTAAAGGAGCCTAAAAACTAGCCTCAGTTCATCTGCACAGCGCGCATGGCCACGTTTCCCACGCCTGACGAGAATCCCCCGGAGCCCGAAAGCTACCCTAAACCCTAAACCCAAAACCCTAAACCCTAAACCCCAAACCCTCCTTAACGAAGTACCCAGAGACTCCAATATCCCTTAATTCAGGAATATACCGTAAATTTTAATAGGATCCCTAATATGATTTATTTACGGCATATTCCTTAATTAAGGGATATTGGCGCCTCTAAGCAATATTCCTGAACAGATTCAAGGGTGTAGTTTGGGGTTTAGGCTTTCGGGTTTAGGGAACAGATTCAAGGGTGTAGTTTGGGGTTTAGGGTTTCGGGAACAGATTCAAGGGTGTAGCTTGGGGTTTAGGATTTAGGGCTTAGGGAACAGATTCAAGGGTGTAGTTTGGGGTTTAGGATCTGGGGGGTCAATATGCAAGGAGGTCCTTCATGTGACTTAAGGCATGACCCATAGTGCTCTGACGAGAATCCCAAGGACCTTTTTAAAGTGAACGGCTGTCCTTTCAAGAATTCTTAAGAGGGTAGGGCTTTATGAGAAAATGACGTTCTAAAGGGTCAGGGGGTTGAGGTGTCAGAGGCCAGGGGGTAGGATTTGCACAAGGCCGATGTGGCAGGGAACCATATAACGCTTCAACCCTAAGCCCTAAACTCTAAACCCGAACATAAAAGCCCAAAAAATTCCCAATACTAATTTTGGGGGCTCCAAGTGAAAACTATAGTAGACCCTAAACCCTAAACCCTAAACCCCAAATCCCTATTCTAATTATCAAGGCGCCTACATGAAGCCCCCCGATGCTTCAAGTGGTGGTGTTCAGCCTCTCGGCTGGGAAGTCGCACGGAAGAAATTCTTTTTGTGGGGGAGAGCCCCAAATTCTGGGTTTAGGGTTTAGGGCTTAGGGTTTTAGAGTTTGGGGTGTTTACAGCCTGCACACTTTCCAAAAGAGAAACAGACAGCGGGAATCAACAGGGACTGACTCAGTAAGTGCGGCTACAAGTAAGGTGTTGCACATTTATAGTTGCCTTGAACCCCAACCCTAAAAACTCAACTGCTTAATAGCTGCCTTTTACCGAAGTACGGAATTGCGACAACCGGACCCGAGCCCCGAAAAAAAACATTAACCCATAAGGTTCGGACATAAACTTCGACATGTAGCATTTAAACTGTCGGTTCGGGCTTGGTGTTTTTAAGGTTATTTTATCGTTTATTCCAGTGGCCGTGAACCAGAAAGTGCATCCACAAGCACAAACCCTTAACCCGACAAGCCTAACTCTAGACGCCTGCATCCCTAAACCCTAAACCCTAAACCCTAAAACCCTAAACCCTAAATCCTGAAACCCTAAACCCTAAAACCCTAAACCCTAAAACCCTTGAGCCCTAAAAACCCTAAACCCAAAAAGCAAAGAAAGAACAGCCAAAGAAAACTCTAGACGCCTGAATCCTAAACTCTAAACTCAAAAAGCAAAAAAAAAACAAAGAAACCAGCTGCCTTGCGCCTGCGGGGTGAAGTCGCCACCTTTGAAAAGCTTCTGCTTCTTTCGTGTAGCTATGGTTTCGGGTTAGGGTTTAAGGTTTAAGGTTTAGGGTTTAGGGTTTAGGGTTTAGGTTTAGGGGGCCTTTAGTTTTATAGGCTTTATCCACTGCTCCTCTCGGCGATTGTTCGGAAAGGGGAGGAAATTGAACCAACCGCGAAGGCATCAGACCTCGCAGCCAAGTGCATGGGTCAGGGTAACGTGCACGCATGGGTTGGAGCTGGTCGGACAATCTGGAGTGTCCTTGCCAACGCAAGCAGTGTCAGAGGACATGCTGCAACGTCTTGGGCACGCCACAGTGGGGGCGTGAGGCATGGCCTCCATTACCAGCGTGTACACGGTTTAGGGTTTAGGGTTCAGGGTTTAGGGTTTAGGGTTTAGGGTTTAGGGTTTAGGGCTTGCCAAATCGCTTGATGGAAGCGACGCCGCTTCCGGCCCTTGACAATGATCCGGCGGTGAATTGTCCAATCAAGACCTGCTGCTGCGCGAGTGTCTCCTCCCGCTCCATGTCCTGAAGAAGTAGGGCATCTTGCGCCACTTGCATTGCATAATGCCACCAAGACGACTGCATGTGCGTCGATTGAGAGACCATGGCGGCCACCACGCGGCACGTCCACATCGTGTGGCCCAGATCAATCCAAGATCCTCTAAGGGTTCACGGCGTACGGTTTAGGGTTCAAGGGGATTGGGCTTACGACTTCGAGTTTAGGTTAAACTCGTAGAAACGTGATGCGGCTGAAGGTGCGAAGAACCGGAGATTACGGTGTAGGGCCTCTATGGCGGGTACCCAGACCTTCCAAATCCCTTAATGAGTGAATATACCTTAAGTTGTAGTAGGATCCCAAATAAGATTTAAAGTATATTCCTTAATTAAGGGCTTTTGGAAGGTCTGGGTAGATAGCTATTGATGCAAATATGGGTTAGGGTTTTAGGGCTTGAGGGTTTTAGGGTTTAGGGTTTAGGGTTTAGGGTTCAGGAGAAGGTAAGGATACAGGAGAAGTAGACTCAGTAGGTATGAGTCATTGGCAGCGTCTTAGTGAATAGACGATGGTTCTGGGTACAATTGAAGCTTAGCTAGAGCGAAGCACCCGAATCTTGGAGGCTCATGGGCAGATATAAGTGGAGTTGTAAGTCCCCTAGTGTAGGTTATAACTATCGTTACCCTACTTATAACTCCCCAAACAGCGCGCATGTCGGTTTAGGACACCAGGGCAAAGCTGGATCCTTCGGGATCGCTGGGTAAGTCGACGAGCCGAGGGTCTTAGGAGCTTTCGAAGACGCGGGCTCCTTTCAGGGTTTAGGGTGTAGGGTTTAGGGTTTATTGTTTAGGGTTTAGGGTTTAGGGTTCAGGGTTCCTAGACGGGCTCTCTAAGGATTTCACCTAGGTGCCTCAAAAATTAGACGCGGGCTCCTTGAAGGACGATGAGGCTTTAGCACTTAAGTGTTTAGGGTTTAGGGTTTAGGGGCCCTAAGTGTTCCAACAGGGTTCTGAGATATATGATAGGCCCTCTATCGCGTAGTATGGCTAAGCGTTCAGGCTTCTATTTGCATGGCAGTGTGCCTGCAATTGATCCGCAAGCTTGCTGCACAATAAACGAAAATAGCTACAGTCGCAAACCCTCAACCACAAAGCCCGAAAGCCTCAAAACCCTAAACCCTAAAAGCCTAACCTCTGAACCCTTCTTGGATGCCCTATTTCAAGCAAAACCTTTTCAACAAATTCTGGAAAAGCCATGTGGCACCTTCTAAAAGCCGTGAGGAAGCACCCTAAACCCTGAACCCTGAAACCCTAAACCCTAACCCCTAAACCCTAAACCCCAAACTCTTAAACCCTACATCCGTAAACCCCAAAGCCCTAAACCCCAAACCCCAAATCGCTTCTGAGGAAAGAGCCCATGTGGTGAGGCTGCACAGGCCCGGTAGAAAGGGGCACACAGCCACCGCCGAAATCATCTTGGTGGAAGCTTGGGGATCTCCAGTTCAAGGCTTAGGGTTTTGAAGTGTATGGGGTTTAAGGGTTTATAAGAATCAGGGTTTAGGGTTTAGGGTTTGGGGTTTAGGGTTTAGGGTTCAGGGCTTCGGGTTTTGGGATGTATGGGGGCAGTTCTCTAAATTCCGGGCGTTTTTCTAGGTCCCCCAAATAGTACGGCACCCTTATAAAAGGACCGTAAACGGAACCCTAATTTAGAGAACTCCCCATGGGGGTCGTTAGGGGGTCAAGAATAACTTGGGATGCGGGGCTTCAGCGCTGAATCTTACGGCCCTGAATCAGACAGAACGCACGAGGTTGAGTTTGGTGTTTGGACTTTGGGTTTAGGGTTCAGGGTTTAGGGTTTAAGGTTTAGGGCTCAGGGTTCAGGGTTCAGGGTTTAGGGTTTAGGGTTGAGGGCATCTCCAGACAAAGGTAGATGTGGAAGAAGCCTACAGCCTGACCTAAAATCCAAGACCTGAATCAAGCCTACGCCCCAAAAACCCTGAACCCCAAACCCTGAACCCTGAACCCCAAACTCCCTAAATTCCCACCCGGCCTGCTTAGGCCGTTCCCACCCATTACTAGGGTGGTCACACACTGAAGAAACACGTCAGCCTTAACACCCGCACTGGGTCAGACAATGGGAGGGGCCCATCCAGAATGGACGAATAAAGCCCCTCCTACTGTTCCTCCTCCTGCTGCTCCCACTCCTGCTGCTCCTCCCTCCTGCTGCTCCTCCTGCTGCTCTTTTTGCTGCTCCTCCCTGCTGCTCCTCCTGCTGTTGTACCCCCTGCCTGCCCTGGGCCACCCACAGATCCCTGGAAGTGGAGTGGCGCCATCGGTGCATGGATACTCGGCCCTTCGCAGGAAGACACCCTAAACCCTAAACCCTGAACCCTGAACCCTACACCCCCTAGACCCGAAAAGCCCTGAACATCCAGCCTGCTCCCCAAGCCACACCCCCGCCTTCCTCGACCCTATACCCCAAAACTCCAAAACTTACTACTGTTGATGGTACAATCCTGCATTACCTTAAGGACCCTGAACTATGGGGATTCATGGGTATATTCCTTATCTATGGGGTAATGCAGGATTTACATCATCAACTGCAGCGCATCAGGATCCCCCAAGAAGAGCATGGGAGTCAATCACTACATGGAAGGTGTGGGGTTCAGGGTTTCGGGGCTTATAGGGTTTAGGGTTTAGGGTTATAGGGGTTATGGCTTAGGGTATAGACGGTAGAGTGGGTAGTTTTCTAAATTAGGGTCCCTTTTAGGGTCCTTTTTATAAGGGTGCCGTACTATATACCGTGACCCTAATTTAGAGAACTACCCACATAAAACCGTGAGCCCAATAACCCCCCCCCCCATAAAAACTGCCTCGTAAATCTATCAACCCTGTTGAACCCTAAACCCTAAACCCTACAGAGGCAGGGCACAGAACGATGCTACTACGGAGTCCTAGTAAACACCCAGAGACTCCAATATCCCCCAGTTAAGGAATATAAATCATACTAGGGATCCTACTATAAATTTAGGGTATATTCCTGAAGTAAGGGATATTGGAGTCTCTGGGAAAAGGCAAACCCTAAACCCTAAAGAGCCAAGACGAGGACTCTGTTGATGGACGTTCTCCTGTGCCGACTGCTGTTGCCACCTGGGCGGCCAGGTTGAGGGCTTGGGGCTTACGGGTTTAGGGCTTGGGGCTTAGGGTTTAGGGCTTAGGGCTTAGGGTTTAGGGTTTAAGGCTTGGGGCTTAGGGTTTAGGGCTTAAGGTTTGGGGTTTGGGGCTTAGGGTTTAGGGTTTGGGGTTCAGGGCTTGGGGCTCAGGGTTTAGGGTTTAGGGCTTGGGGTTTGGGGCTTAGGGTTCAGGGTTTGGGGCTTAGGGTTTAGGGTTTGGGGCTCGGGCCTAGGGTTTACTAAACCCAAAAACCTTTACCGGTTTGGGCGGGTACTGCATAAACCCTCGGTTTGGATTCAGGGCCTTCCCAAGAAAGCAAAAGGTTTCTGAACATCAAGGAGTTCTACGTGAACTACTGTTGATGGTAGAATTCAACAGAAATCCTGCATTACCTTAAGGACTCTAAACTATGGGAATTATGGTACACTCCTTATTACGGGTAATGCAGGATGTATATCATCACCGTAGGGCGTTGAACAGAAGTATCCCCTTCAGAACCACACGCAAGAGACACACTCATCAACATTGCAAAGGAGCCCTGTATAAACTCATCATGGTCCCTTTGGGAAACTCTATAAATCCTAAACCCTAAACCCTAAAGCCCTACACCCTAACCCCTAAACCCTAAACCCTAAATCCTAAACCCTAAACCCTAAACCCTAAATCCTTTACCCTAAACCCTAAAGCCCTACAACCTAACCCCTAAACCCTAAACCCTAAATCCTAAACCCTAAACCCTAAACCCTAAATCCTTTACCCTAAACCCTAAACCCTATCTATATATATATATATACACACACACATTTATACATATATATATATAATTCTACTGTTAATACGCGAACCTGGAGAAAACGAATCGCCCTGACCGATCTAAAGGCTACTGCACATGAGCCCGGAATCATCAGACACTTACGGCAGTGCAAGCCCTCAATTTCGGAGGGTTTAGGGTTTAGGGTTTAGGGACTCAATTTCGGAACCCTCAAACTTGAAACGAACGCCATCAACCCTCAAGCCTTGAGCCAAAGTTGTTGATGCTGGGAGTTCAAACCGTGATTTTTTGGAGGGGGTGTATGCTATACCACAGGCATCATAAAGAACCCCGCTTCCATACTGCCTATCGTTGCAATGCCAACACATTCAAACGCACATAGTGCCGGAGCCTTTACGTCGTCTATATGCTTGTCATCGGAACCAGTGTAAGCGGCTTGTGTGTCAAACGGCCCTAAACACTACAGCCACAACCCTAAATCCTTAAAAGCCCGAAACCCTAAACCCTAAACCCTAAACCCTAAATCCTTAAAAGCCCGTAAATCCCACAACCCTCAACCTCAAAAGCCTCCAATTCTGAAGACCCAAAACCCGAAAACCCTTGGTGTAGACTTGGGGGTTTAGGGCTTAGGGGTGCGTAGGGTGTGCTTAGGGTTGGAGGCCTTGGGGTGTTAGTGGCTGAGGGGCTTAGGGCTTAGGAGGGTTACGGAGTTTGGTGATTTGAGGGGTCTGTAAAAAACCAACCCAAGGTCCAGGGCTAAGGGCCAGGGCTGTGGGCTTAGCGGTTTAGGGTTTAGGGTTTAGGGTTTAGGGTTTGGGGTTTGGGGTTTAGGGTTTAGGGTTTAGGGGGTTTAGGGCTTAGGGGTCTGCAAAAACCAACCAACTCTGCAGGTACCGAAGGAGGTCACCCAGCCGAGTGACCACATTTCGGCACGCCAGGCCTGCTGATCCTGCTGTCTACTTGGAGGTTCTTGGGTAGTTATAAGGCTCCTTTAAGGGATCTATAAGGGCTCTATAAGGGGTCCTATAAGGGGGTATAAGGGGTCATACTTGGAGGTTCCCGGGCAGTTATAAGTGGAGTTATAAGTCCCCTAATTTAGATTATATCTATAGTTACCCTACTTATAACCCTAAACCCTAAACCCTAAACCCTAAACCCTAAACCCTACTCATAACTAGCCATGAACCTCCAAGCATGGGAACAGGCGCCTGGAGGAAGGAGGGCTTACCATTCACAGGATTCAATGTCGAGCCCTAAATGACTCTTAGCTTTCTTTCAATCGAATTTTGGGCTTATGGCTTTAGCTTTCTTTCAATCGAATTTTGGGCTTATGGCTTTAGGGTTTAGGGTTTAGGGTTGGAGGCTTTAGGATTTCAGCTGCAGGAGTATCAGAGCCCTGGGGGCCCCAAACCCGAAACCCTAAACCCGTGCAACCCCTCCTACACCCCAAAAAACCCCTAACCTCTGTAGGATCCCTTAAAGGAACCCTTAAGGGAGCCCTTAAGAGCTCCCTTAAAGGAGCCCCTAAAGGACTCCAAAGCCTGAACCCTAAAGCCTGAACTCTAAATACCCAGAACCCTAAGGCCGGACGAATGAGCCGGAATAGTAGAGGGGCCTTAATAGTTAGGGTTTAGGGTTTAGGGTTTAGTTTAGGATTTAGGGTTTAGGGTTTAGGATTTAGGGTTTAGGGTTTAGGGTTTTGGGGCCCCTTATGCTGTGATTTCTAGTAAAGAACCCACAAATAGTAAAGGTAATTATTAAGGCCACTATATTGCTGACAACGATAACAACAGTCAAGAGCAGCAACAAGGCCTAGGGTTTGGGGTTCAGGGGTTTAGGGTTTAGGGTTTGGGGTTCAGGGCTTTAGGGTTTAGGGCTTGGGGTTTTGGGGTTCGGGGTCTAGGGCTTGGGGTTTAGGGGTTTGGGGGTTTTAGCTGCCACTACCACTGCTGCTGCCGGTCCTACTATGACTATGCCTACGACAACTACGCGAACGACCACTACGACAACGACTTTCACATCTATTTCTGCCTCGACCTCTACCTCTACCTCTACTTCTACTTTTTGTAGTCGTAGTAGCAGAAGTAGTACTACTACTACTGCTACAACTACCACCACCACCACCACCACAACCACGACTACTACTACTACTGCTGCTACTACAACTACTACTACCACCACTGCAACGGCTGCGGCTGCTGCTGCTGCTACTGCTGCTACTACTGCTGCCACCACTACTACTACTACTACTACTACTACTACTACCACTACTACTACGACTACGACTACGACTACGACTACGACGACGACGACGACGACTGTTGGTTCTACTACTTCTGCTAATTCTACGACTGCGGCCCTTATAGAGCGCTTTAAAGGAACCCCAGAAACTTATACTACGGCAAAGTTGCGCCTGTGCCTGCGGCGTGACGAACGCCTGCAAACGATGAGGATGCCACATGAAGCACAAGAGTGGTAGTGTTGATGGTATAAATCCTGCATTACCTTAAGAACCTTAAACTTTGGGAATTATAGTATATACCTTATTATGGGTAATGCAGGATTTATATCATCAACCATAGCGAATATAGTCTAGGGCTCTGGGGCTCTAGGGACCTGAGGCTCTAGGGTTCTAGGGCTTAGGGTTTAGGTTTAGGGTTTAGGTTTGGGGTTTAGGTTTAGGGTTTAGGGTTTACTGGAGGGTTTGGGGGTTTTGGGTTTTTTTTACGGTTTTGCGGCTTCATGTTGGCGTTGCAGATAAATCAATGCTTTCCATGGGCGATGTGCCACAGGACTACCACGCCAACGCCTTACCTTGGGATTGTACCGGCGCTTGTAACGTGCTACTGGGTATAAGATTCAATTGAGCTTGTGGTAGGGATTGGAATCCTAAACCCTAAACCCCAAACCTAAACCCTAAACTCTAAACCCCAAACCCTAAGCGCTATCCCGGAAGCCTTTGAGCTTTTCTCCGAAGGACGCTGGACCAATGAAGTTGCGACATCACGGTTTGAGGTTTAGAGCTTCACGGGACTACCTTAACCTACTAAAACCTACTTTTTCTTGTAGGGTCCCCATAAACTCCATTTTAGGGTTTGTGATAAAAAAAAAACCCTACGAAAAAGGTAGGGTTGGGTAGTTTGAGGTAGGATTTAGGGCTCAAGGCAACACTGAGATTAGCGCAGTATTCTACGTAAAAAGTTGGAACCTGATTAAGAAACCTTGGGTCTGTATTGGGGCTCCTTAGATGGATCCTAACATTCTGAGGTTACATTGTTGATGATATGAACCCTGCATTACCTTAAGACTTAAGGACCCTAAACTATAGGAATTATGGTATGTTCCTTACAATTGTAATGGGTAATGCAGACCCTAAACCCTAAACCCTAAACCCTAAAACCCTAAATCTTAACCCCTAAACCCTAAACCCTAAACCCTAAATCCTAATCCATCAACCGTAGGACCAAGGTTCAAGCATTAGGGCTTTGCGGGAGTCGAGAGGTTGCGGGATGCCCAGAGAAGATGATGACAACACAAGAGGGCCCTTAGAATGCCGGCTTAGGGTTTAGGGTTTAGGGTTTGTGGTTTAGGGTTTAGGGTTTAGGGTTTAGGGTTTGGGGTTTGGGGTCCGAAGTACCCCTAAACCCTAAACTCGAAACTGATGCATCCCAGGAAGCCAGACGGGGCGGGCGCTGAAAAACAACAACATGCCAAAGCGCGGCAGCAAGAGAAGCTCTTCAAAAGACTGTGAGAGGCTACACAGAGCCGCTACGGCAAACCACGAAAGTGCACCAGAATATCTGCAAAAGCCGTAAAATTCTGGCAGATCAACCTGCGATTCTCCCAAATCAACCTGCTAACAATCAGGACAACCTAGGACCCTGCACTGCACTCAGAAGCCGCATAGCAGAAGCAACAACCACACTGTTCTGCCTCTGTCCAATCATGGGCTGTATAGCTCTGATACACCTGTGGCGGCGAGAAAAAGCCAAAAAAAAAACAACAAAAAAGAACGCCAGAACACCCTGATACTCAAAATGCAATGGACCATACACCTACGAACCCTAAGCTTCTAGACGGCTTCACCCCCAAACTCCTACTTAAACCCTAAACCCCGGAATCCTTGGGGCTTTAGGGGGTTTAGAGTTTAGCGGTTTTTGGGTTTAGGCGTTTAGGGTTTAGGGGTTTAGGGGTTTAGGGGTTTAGGGGTTTAGGGGTTTAGGGGTTAGGGTTGACCCCTAAATCCCTAAACCCATACTGAAAGCAAACCGTTTGTAACCCGAAACCCTAGAAAGCCTGGACCCTAAAGAGGAACCCAAGGGGTCCTATGTGCCCATATATAGTAGAAGGTAGGGTATTTATATTAGGAAGTACTGTTATCATTTAGGGAAGTATCCCCCATAACAGTACATTGAACCCTAAACCCTAAACCCCTAAACCCTAAACCCTAACCCTAAACCCTAAACCCTAAACCCTATTGGACCCTTTGGGGAAGAGTACAGGCTGGAGCCTAGAAGGCTTCACAGAGTCATTTGGGTAGTTGTCTAAATCAGGGCCCCGTTTTGAGTCCCCCGAATAGTACGGCACCGTTGTAAAAAAAGGACCCTTAAACAGGGACCCTAATTTAGAGAACTGCCCATTTCTAGGGGGAGCCCTGGAGCCAGCGCTGACGGACAAAAATCTTGTGCTACCTTACGGACCCTAAGGGTTTTGTTGTTTTCAGCTCCTCTTTGCTCTCGTCTGCGCGCGAGCTTCGAGTGCCCAGGGTTTAGGGTTTAACGGTTTAGGGTTTAGGGTTCCGAATTATGGAACCCTAAACCCTAAACCCTAAAAACTAAACCCTAAACCGTTGAATATGAGGAAGGCAGGATATTGTGCACCAGCCGTGCCGTTGCAGAAGCCTGGGTGTGGGATTCCAGGGTAGGGGTTTATAAAGTGGGAGATCCCTTCATTCGGGTGCCCATGCTACGCACCCCCCATCATACTGTTGATGATAGAAATCCTGCATTACCTTAAGGACCCTAAACTCTGGGCATTATGGCATATTCCTTATTATTATTATGGGTAATGCAGGATTTCTATCATCAACCGTAGACCCTAAACCCTAAACCCTAAACCCTCAACCCTAAACCCCTAAAGCCCCGGATTTCTATCATCAACCGTAACTTCAGGCAGGTTCTGCAGCCTTCTGCCCCGATCCTTCTGAAGAGGAGAGAACCCGAGCCTGAATCCCCGAACCCAGAAACTCCAAAACCTTTACTCAATTAAGGAAGCTACCCTAACTTAGAGGGGGAACTACATTATGATTCAAGGTAGAGTTCTTGATTCTGTTCGGAGCCTGCGGAAATCCTGAACCAATAAATCGCAGTAAAAACTTCGCAAGTTCATCGAAAAGATAGCAACTGGCTCACTGCCAGGGCCCCCGACACACTCACTCCTAAATCCTAACCCTAAACCCCGAGCTTCCCTATCTTGCAGGTGCCAGGGACCTAAACAGCATTTTTAATCACTCTCAGCAAAGATGCAAGCCCCCTAAACCCCTCAATTCAAAACCCTAAATCCTAAAACCCTAAACCCGAAACCCTAAAACCGTAAACCCTAAACCCCAAAACCCTAAACCCTAAACACCTTCATCCTGAGTCCTCAAGCTCTTCAAAAAGCCCTGAACCAACGAAAGCATTCTCTCACCCTAAGGGTCCAAAGGACCCAATAATCGGGTACTTTGGGTACGGATAGTAGTAATCTAGCATAATATTTGGGAGATTATTAGGTACTGGGAATCTTCGGGTCAGGCCTGCAGGAGGGAGTCTGCATACTCTGTACCTGCGGCCCGGCGCCACTTGGAGGTTCATGGGTAGTTTTAAGTGGAGTGAAAAGTCCCCTGATATAGGTTATAACTATAGTTGCCCTACTTATAGCCCTGCTGAGAGCTACCCATGAACCTCCAAGCAGGGTTTAGGGTTTAGCATTTTTTAGGGTTTAGGGTTTAGCGCTTTTAGGGTTTAGGGTTGAGGGTTCAGTGCTTTTAGGGTTTAGGGTTTAGCGCTTTTAGGGTTTAGGGTTTTGGG
>CAJNJA010104407.1:0-18487 GCA_905231915.1 Symbiodinium necroappetens
CGGGGTCGAAAAAAAGAGCAGCCCGAAAGGGAGGAAGGGAGGGAGGGAGGCAGGGAGGAAGAGGGACGGGAGCAAACATGAGATTGCCTGTGCTCCAATCATTTTGTAAAACCGAAGTCCAGGAAGACCGATCGGCGACACAAAAGTTCTGTTCGGATGTAAATCAAGCTTGACGCCGCCTTTCAAGAAAATGTTTTTCCTGGTGGCGATGGCCGCATTGCTGCAGTCTCCTTGTTGAAGATTTCGAAGCTTCATCACGTCGCAGCTGCATTGTGGATTTCGTTTTAAGCTTACATGAATTCAAAGCGGCAAAACGACATGTCTGGATGTTGTTTGCTTCAGCAAATGCCCCATATGAACTCATATCGTCACATCGATGCTATGAAAATACGCAGCTGCAAATAAGGCCAGTCGTGTGGACAGAGGCATCGAATTGAAACCGTCGGGCTTGAAGCCGCTGTTTTAAAGTCAGCATGAATTATGCCATGGGCGGCAAGCCGCCGCCAGCTGCTGCAGAGGCGGCGGCCGCTGATGCCAAAACCGAGGTGTGGCTTTGGGGCGCGGACAACATGCATTGGCGGTCTGCGATTGTCAGTGTAGCAGGGTGATAGAAGCCACCAGAGCACAAATTAGTTTTGGATTAAGCCGACAACTTGACCATTTCTGTCGCAGGTCCACGCTCGTTGGGCCAAGGACTTTGATTCGGCTGTCATGCAGCAAATGATTGGGTGTTCGAGATTTCTGCTGATTGTGGCAGGACATGGTTGCCATGGAAGACAGCATCAAGCTGATGCAACGTGGCAAAACAAGTTGTTGAAGGGCTGAAGCGAGTTGCTGCAGATCTTGTCGGAGATGCACAGGATTTACCCATGCATCCTGTTTATTTGCCGTCTACACTACACTACACCCTGAGCTTGTGACGGCACATGGTGCACGAACGTCTTGTATGCAGCTTTTACGTTTTTGCTTGTTCTTCAGTGTAGTGTGTCCTGAGAGCCATTGCGCCGACTTCCTTGTTACGATCATGTCGGTCGCCATCCCACAACTGCGCATGAGCTCTGCCAGCCGCCATGGTTCACGTTGAATGTCATTTGAGGTTGTCAAACAGGTTGCAAGACGCCGAGGACGCGTGGGTTTTAGGCTCTTGGCAAGCATGGTTCCAGAGGACCACCAGAAGAAAGTGACAGTGCGAAACAAAAGCAGGATGCATCACCACACGACTCCTGCATCCTCTCGTCTCGAAATTCGAATCGAGAGGTACCCCATCGTTTCAATCTTCTGAACGAATCTGTGTGGCAGGACTGCCTAGACTCGGCTTCTGCAGACGTATCACAGCGTGATTTTCTTTTCGACGCGGGAGATCATGATATGCGAGGCTCCTTGTGAAGGTTTTTCCAACAGGAGCCATAGGTGGCCTGCGTGCATACCTGAGACCTCGAATTGGTGTGAAGCACACTTCAGGCTGTTGTTACTTGTTCGCTCGCCCGTCGCACAGGCTGCTTCACTTTTGTAAGTGCTCTGATGAGCTTGCTCAACGGCCTCGCATCGCTCGAGAGACTGGGCAGCGATTTTGTGCATTCTTGTCCGAACGTTTGTGATTCAGTGCCAAGTCATGCCAGCAACAGTGCAAGGAACAACCAGCTTGACATTGTCCTCCAACGCGTGTTCAGCGCCGACGAGGTCAGGCATTAGTTTCCGTGTCAAGCGTGCTCATCTTCCGTACACATGCACAGGCGTATTTCATGTTCCACTTTTCGGAAGTGCAGTTAGACCCTAGAGATTCTACGACAGTTCCCAGGAGCTCACCAAAGATGAAGATTGGCCAGGGAAGACAGTGCTACGAGGCACGGCATGACCCGGCATCACAACGTCTGATATGCCACGACTTCCCAAGCCAAGAGATCAGCTTGTTTTGACGGGTGTGGGCAGGGGAGGTCTCTGCTGGTTACTCACCTTTCAGACCTTTGAGCAACGGTCGAGCCTCTGGACGAGGCCTTTGCAATCTCGTGGCCGGCGTCGTCCAGATTATGCAAGGAATGCCTTCCCGTGGGGAACCTTGGCTCGAATTTGTCTGCAGGGCCTGGGCGTCCTCGCCTCGCGGTCGGAGAATTCACGAAACTGCAGCGTGAGAGAGTGACCGGAGTGGGCAAGGTGTGGCACGTGCTTCGATCATGGCTTTGGCTGCGGAATCTAGAGGTGGAGGCAGGGTCTTCTTCGCGAATTTAGTTAGTGCCACGCCCTGCTCTTCAGTCCACGGCTCTCACAGCCGGCTGGTCAGGCACTGAATTACGAGGGCCACGAGCGCTGCTGCGTTCGGTCCACGGCACTTCTGGCCCTTGGGGTGTTCAACCTGCACCTCGGCTGACTCGCTTTAACTATGAAAAATATAGCAGAACAGTGGAATCTCCCCCAGGTGACGGAACTCGGCAGCATCTGAAGCCGAATGCATCTCGACTATCCGCTACGAAAACCTTTTTGTTGAGCAGCTTCAGGTTCGTGTCTATGCTGCCTCCAACTGCAATGAAGGCTGCTGGCTGGGCCACTGGCCGCTCGGATGAGACTACTGGCTTGTAGGCTGTGTGCCGGAGCTACGGAATACTGCAGAGACATGGTGCCGATGGGTCTGACGAATATTCACCGTACCATGTTATTGGACTCGCAGAGTCGCCTTCTCCGGGGGTTGTTTGCGCTTGTGCAACGTTGTGCAACGTTGTGCAACGTTGTGCAACGTTGTGCAACCCAAGACCTTGTAAAGAACCCCCAGAAAGAACACCCAGAGAAGGCTGCCCTCGGAGAACAAGCTACTCATACTCATCAAAAGTGGATTTTGCAAGGGTGCCACGAGCTTTTTTCGGAGAATCAGGTCCAGCCTGGATTGGCCTGGATGTCCTCAGACCGTCTTGCAGCCCCCAAACCGGAAATCGACGCGTCACCATCTAAGGGTTCGCTGGTGGCCGGGACGTTGCTCTGGCCCAGCTGCAGTCGTGTTGGGAAGAAGGTGGCATCCAGGCACATTGGGAAGGTTTCTTCGAGTACTCATGAACGGGCTAAAGAGCTTGTGTGTGTGTGTGTGTCTGTGTGCTCGTGTGTGTCTGTGTCCTACGCGAGCCCCTTCGGAGCAGCCGAACTCGGAATCTGTTAAACTCGGTTGCTGAATCAGAGCCTGTCACCCGCTGCTAGAGAAGAGGAGTGTCGGGACTCGCGCTATATCTGTGCCTATGCCTATGCACCTTCACAGATTGCCTTTGACAGTCTCACGCTGCTACCTTGCCATTCCCTGCTCGGCTACAACGCACGCCATGCTAGGCCAGGCAAGACGGATATGTTGTCGAACGCAGTTTGGCTGACAGGCGCCGTTTGCTGGCCTGGTGCTGATCGGCTTCTCTGTCGATGCGGCCCTGATCCAATTAGGAGGATCAAGCTCTTGCTGCTTCCACTCGTACATACTTGTATGTTCGGGGTTTCTGCAGGGATTATTGCTCTGTCACTCCCTGGTCAGATGTACTGTTACCCGCTTCACTATCATCGCTTTGAGCGGTTCCAACGAATCAGGCAGAGGCCTCCCTCAGCCATGTCCTACCCAGCGCCCAAGAGCAAAGGTCTCTTCCTTCCTCGGGGAGCTCCGCGTTGAGCGCAACAAGCGGCACACGTCGGCGCGCTCTATCCTCGACTGGGCGCCATCTGCCCAGAGAGGTTGCAGAGGTGTTTGAGGAGTGGGTGGGACAGTAGAAGTTGTGGACTGCTTTTTTGTTTGAACGGATTGGCTTGAGATGTACAAGGACAGGGAAGAGACAGCAAGAGTTTCTTTTTCTGGTTGCCACAAGGAAGACGAACTACCCCAGCGCTTTCTTCTTCAAGGGCCTGGAGAGTGGCTACCTTGCAGCTAATCAAGATCTAGAAGGTCAGAGCTGCACCCAAGTGAACTTTTCCCACTTTGTGCCTGCTTTCTGGCAGTGATGGCCTCCTCAACTGCTGGAGGAATAGTTTGTTATCTGCTGCATTTCCGGGCTCGGATTTGTTGGAATGGATAGCTGGAACCATGGTGTTGCAGCCTAGATCATGTCGCCGCTATTCACACCTCAACAGGAAAGTCAAGCTGCAAATCATGCAAGAGGCTGCGGCATGAGAGCGAGATGCTGCGAACCCTTTGGACGATAGTCGGACGTCGGGTACCATGTCAGGCTTTCGACATGCGAGTGAGTGGGGCTAAGCTTTGGCATCCGCAGCCATCAATCTAGCCCTGAGCTCTCCGACAGAGCCTAACACAGAAAAGTTCAGAAAATTCGGTGCCCACCCTGTGAGGGTTTTTTCCTCGTATCTCGGCCATGGAACCTGACAACGTTGTGCCGGAGCCGCCTCCCCTCTGCCGGAGCGCCTCTGTGCCCTCAGGCGCGAACGGAGGTTTGAGTGGAAGCTTCAGCCCAGGCCGATACCGAATCCAATCGAAAGCAGAGCGCATGACAAGGATTTGTTGTGCCCCTTTGTCTGCCAAGTCTTTGGCCGCCTTGGTCTTGAAGGAAATGTCGTCTTTGACGGGAAGGGCATCGATTTCTTGAGCCGCTCGCACACCGTGCAGACTCGTGGCGGCAATACGTTTGGACGTCTCCTTTCACCAGTTTGCAGCCAGCCCTTCTTGGACATTGCCGGTATTCCGCTGCTGGTCGGGGGTGCATCTTTTCGAGACTTTCCCATCAATTTCATGGCACAGGTCGGGACTAAGCTGCCCTGCTCGACTTCCGAGGTTCACCAGCGTGGACAAGCTGTAGCTTGGATGCCTCAAAAGAATCCAAAAAAATCAACCAAAAATCAATTTGGGTTGTGTAAGATTGTTTAAAGGCTTGATGACCATGCGCAGTGGTTCTCTGAGGATGGGAAAGTCACCTGTCGCCTCCAAAGGTGTCCCTTGGTCTGCCATCGCCAGTGTTCTCGTTGTCAATACTGAAAAAAAAAAACTGATGTGCATACGTTTGCCGAAAGCCGTGCAGTGCTGAGCTAGGTCTTGCTGCGTACCTCTTCAGGGTATGAAGTGGCCCTGGCGACTCGCTCGCACAGCAAAGAATGGTGACCGTGCATTCAGTGGATCCACGCCTTGCCACGAGGTCCCGCCCGAGCATCTGCGAGAGCTACAATGCACCTCAGCCTGAAGCCAGGAACGCTGGAATCTGCACTGGCCGGCAGGTGTCACCCTACCTGAGATTCGAGCAGAGCTGCTCTTGGCGGCCTTGCTTGCGGGGTGGGCCCTCTTTCTTGTTTCGTCAGCTCTAAGACAAGCTGAGGCAGTGTCTGTGGCGACCTGATCCAATCAGCCGTGCACGCGCCCTGCGGACACTCATTTTGCCAGGTCGGGGTGGTCTCGGCAGCCGTTAAACTCGACACCGTTCGTCTGACTTCGGAGGTTTCGGAATATCCTACAATGACAAGCGGAGTTATCGTATGTTATCGTGGGAAGCAGGGCCAGGGGACCGGCATCTGAGAGTCGAGTCGACAGGTGCACTTGCAAGGCGAGCAGGGCTCGCAAAACGAGCTCGTCTCCCGGCTTGCAGCGGGGCGTAGCACGTCGCTAAGCGCCAAGTGTCGCGAAGCCAGCGAAGCTTTGGGAGCCAGCCGCTATAGCGGCTAGCTGTAGCAGCTGTGCATTCTTTTTTGGGAGCGCTCTCTGCTTGTGCGGAATTCGAGGAGATCCAGGCCGGGCGCCTGCGAGAGCTCACGGTCCACAGGGGCTTCTCCGTAGAAAGGGCGCGCCAGGCGGGGGCGGGAGTCCCACGCTCCGATTCTTCGGGTAACCGAGCTTTCTGCTGAGGCTTTGGCTGCGGTGGGAGAAGGCTCTCTCGATGAGGCGCGCACGCGTGCGGGGGGGTTCGGTGGGTTCGCAGTCGCAGATCTCTCATGAGCTTGGCTAGGCTGCGGAGATGTGCGAGAAGCTGAGTGGCCTCGAAGGTCGTGCGGTGCGCGTGCGGCCGGAGGCCAGATTCGAGAAGGGTCCTGCAACGTGTCGAGGTTTGAGGGCTGCCTCGCACACATGGCACAGTCCATAGCACAGTCCATGTGCAGGTGAAGCATCCCAAGTTCGAGTGGGGAGCGGCCGCTCTGATGCAAAAGGTTCCTACACGCTTTCGCCTATCGGAAGCCTGTGAGCCATTGCCATGCCATCAAGGTCTCTCACAGCAGCGTTGGCTCCCGTCTCAGTGATACTGCAGTCATACTGCTGTGTCGACATGCGACACTCTCAGTGCAGGGACCACTCGCAACTTCTCGCCGAACCCTATACCTCAGATGGGGGCCTAAGGTGTTGTCCTGAAGGACGAGGACACACAGGCTTGGGTGAGCTTTGCCGAGCAGTCGAGCTGGCACTGCCAGAGAGAGACTTCACTACAAGGGGATAGCAGTGTGACCCGTCTGTCGCTGCAACACTCTCGCAGAGTGCCTCCCGCAATATCTAGCGCTCCGTGCGGCATGCTCAGGATGAGCTGGAAATCGATCCAGAGCCTGGTCTGCAGCATGACACTGCCTGGCCTGACCAGCGCGGTTAAGTCACCACGGCACCCAGGTAGCCGACCAGATTCGACCGCAAACCCGCGTCCGAATTCGCCCGACTCCCGGCTTTGTACTTCTACGTTTGGAGTGCTGGTCGAAGCTGCTGCCATGCTCGTTCATGTTTTTGTGACGGAATGATTCTGAGCTTTTCGGGTCTATGAGCCGTGCCCTCCTAGGAGCGTCGTCCGCGTCGTCGTTCGGCCTTCTCGTGCACCTGCTGCATCACTTTTCCTCCTCGGACACTCCTCCTCCTTTGGACTTTGCCTGCCCTGTCTGTCTGGAGGGTTTGCATTGGCCCAGCCTTGGACTTGGTGTCTTGATTGGATTTCTGGTGTGGCCGGTCTTAGAGGTGCTTCTTTATCTTCGGGCCTTCGTTCTGCAGTTCGCTGCGAGTCGTCTTCAGGGACGAGCCGGCTTCACGTACCGGCTCCTTTCATGAGCCTCGGCTCGCGTGTGGCTGCCCTTGAACGTGAGGTAGCCGAGCTTCGCTCCACCGTCGCCCGCCTGGCGGCTCAACTTGAGGACTCCGAGGCCTCTTCCTTTGACCTTGTGCCTGCCAGTCCCGGCGTTCCCGGCCCTTCTGTGCGACACTCCGCCCCTGCTTCCCCTCCCCGTGTGCAGTCACCCGTGTTCACTCCCACCTCCCGTGCTGCTGCGTCAGGTTCTGCCTCGCCTGCAGGAGCCTTTGCCTCTTCGAGTTCCTCCCGCGGTGCCGCTTGCAGAGAGATCGGGCTGTTCCTCCGACGGTGCCTAAGCGGCGAACACAGGGGTGCCTCCGGAAGGGATAGGCTTCCGGGCGGGTCAAGGTTTTGGGTGGTTGCGAGAGACTACCACGGCTCTGTTTTCTCGCCTGTGCAGGTTTTTACCAGGTTTGGGGACTGCAAGCAGCTTGTGAAAGTTGGGTCCGACCTCGGGCTCAGCGTGTGTATCGGCTTGCCCGCCAGGGGCGACGTGATAGCCGTTTGTGCTGCCGCCGACCTTGCCTTGCCGGCCCAGTGGTGAGATGGCCCTTTCCGATCCGGAAGCAGACTACGACGGTGATCCCGTCACAGCTCGCGACGCCCTTGCTGCAGGCGAAGGCTTTGTTGACTCGTTCTGTTTTCCGGCCTTGCTTTCATGTGGTGCCGACGAAGGCGACGAGGCTATCACTGTTCAAGCGCTTGTGGTGAGGGAGGTGGAAGGGAAGCTTGTGTTGGCTGTGCCCGCCTCTGCGTGGCACAGGAAGGTGTCGAAGCGTACCCTCCCGAAAGGGTTTTTAACAAAGGTGGCGGCTGCAGAAGTTGCTGCCTGCTCCGCCGACGACCGAGCAGCTGCTGTCGAGGGCTTTGCTTTGCGAGTTTGGTTCGGCCTGGTGGAGCCAGCGGCCGAGAGCGCTTTGGAGGTTTCGGAGGAGCCTGCCTCCGTGAGCTTCGGGAATTTGGCAGGAGGCGGGCCCGCTTTTCCTTTCGTGCCGGCCCTTGTTGCCGCTGTGAACGACAGCTACGCTTTTGCTTCGGCCGAATCCGCGGGGCCTGGGTCCGTGGCTCCCCTGGCTGCTCGGCTCGACCGCCTGGAGCGACTCCTGTCAAATTTGCCGGCTGCACAGGTGCCCGAGGTCAAAGGTCAGGTTCGCCCGAAGGTCAAGCTTTCACCCAAGGTTGTGCCGAAAGCCGCCTCCGCACGAGGCTCTTTGGATCCTTCTGTGGCGGCTGCTGCGAAAGCCGCGGGGCCACCTTGGCCGAGTTCGAGCGCCTTCTCAGCCAGCCCGGTCGGGGACGGATGGCTCCAGAGCCTATGCTTTCGCAGGCCGCCGACCCGCTCGAGGAGTCCGAAGCAGAGGTGCTGGAGGAGGAAGATGGGGACGGCCCTGCCAACGTCGTCTCTGGGTTGCCGGGTCAAAGCTCCAAGGGCGAGGCCAGCCAGGCGGAGCTGTTTGCAGCGGCCATGTTCAAGATGATGGAAGGCTACTCTCGAGGTCAGGCGGCCAAGGGCTCAGCCTTGGAACGTGCCTTGGACGGCGTCGGAGGTGGTACGGGCGAGGTCGCGGGCCTGCCTTCTGGGAGGAACGCCTCGGCTCGACGAGCACTTCGGCAGGCACTCATTACCTCCCCTGCCGACATATCTTCGGTGATAGAGCAGCTGATGCAAGAGGACATGGCCTCCTCCGCGCCCGGGGTGGGCATGGTCCAGCAGACCAGTGCCAGGGCTTGGCTGGAGCATCGGTCCCGAGCCGGGCCGTTTCCCACGGCGATGAATTTGGCATGGTGCGCAGCCGGTGCATTGGATGCGCTGAAGGCAGGCCTCGTGGAGCAAGCTCGTGCGAGGCTCAATGTCATGCTGATGGTCATCGACCAGATGTCGGTCGACAAGGGGTCGTGGACCCTAGCCTCCGAACTCACCCTAGAACTCCCTCCCCCAATACAAGCCTTTCGTCTCAGGGAGCAGTCCAGCAGCAGCTCCTCCAGCCTGGCGTACTCAAGGTTGCTGGATTCAAGGTGGGCAGAGGTATCCCTGACTCATCTCAGGGAGCAGATGGATTTCTCAGAACGCCGGCACAAGCTTCAGAAAGGGCAGGCTGCCAACACCAATCAAGAGAGTCCGGCCGAGACCGCCGACGGAGCTGCAGCCACCCCGGACCGGCACCCGAGGAAGCCCCCGAAGCAGTGACCCGAAAAGCCCGCATGCCGCGACCCCGGCCCGAAGAGCCCGGACTTTGTGCACGAGGCCCCTCCCGTGTACCAGGGATCGCGCTCCTTCGTTTTCCGTGCCTGGGCTGCTGAACTCCCTGCCTCGCCTGCTGCTTTCAAAGGCCGGCCTTTTTGCTCGTTTTCTCCGCAACATGCTCGATGAGGGGCTGCAACCTGCCTCTACGCCCTCGGTGTGGCCTTGCCCTTTGCCTTACCCTGAGGTTTTCCGCCGTCCGTGCGGGCACGACAGTTGGTGGAAGCTCATCCTGCTGAACCTTTGTGTCGCCGCCCTGTCCTGGTTGTACCTCGGCAAGCCGGTGTCGTGCCCCCGCGAAATCAGGGCCGGGGCAAAGCTCAACAGGCGCCAAGCTGAAACGGTGAAGCGCCTGCGGGCCGCTCTCTTTGGCGATTTTTTCCCTTTGAAGTTTTCGGCCGGCGATCTTGGCCGGCACGCTGCCAAGGTCGAAGGTCACTGTGAGGTGCTGGGTGCCCTTGCGAGAGCCGCTTCGTCTTTGGCCTCAGCTTTCGGCGGGTACCTAGGCCCCACTTCTCTCGCGTCTTCTTTTGCTGCACAGCCCGCCGTGGCCGTTGGAACTTTGCCGGGCCCTCCTGCCACCAATGCTCGGCCAATCCAGGCTTCGAGGATTAAGCTGCCGGGGCCCCCTAAGTTTAGGCCTGAGCCCTTCTTGGACCCTAACACTAGGCACCTCTACGAAAAACCCTTGCTGCACGCCCGGGCCGCTTTGCCTGGCGAGTGTCCGGATTCTTGCTAAAGCTGAGGAGCGGCTGCTGCTCTACCGTGCCCTGGCTGACTCCGAGCGCCTTGTGGTCGCAACTCACCCGGCTGGGCGAGAACCCTTCGGTGCAGGCTTGTTCTGTGTGCCGAAGTCGGCCGAGAAGGACAGGTTGATACTTGATGCCCGGCCGGCGAATTGCCTCGAAAAAGGCTGCTCCAGGTGGACCCGAACCCTAGCCTCGGCCTGTGCGGGCACCGCCGGGCCGGATCAGGCGAAACCTGCTCAACGACTCGCTCTCCCACGAGGAGGCTGCCTTTGTGTTTCGGGTCCCCGTCTCGACTTTCAGTGCCGGGCCCGCCCGTGTTCACGTTGCCTTCTCCAGCCTGGCTATGGGCGACTCGTCGGCATGCGAATTCGCCCAATGTGCCCACTTGGGCGTGTGCCTCCGCGGCCGTGCAGTTCATCCTGGAGAGCTGTTGGTGCATGCTGTGGCCCCGCCCAGGGGCTTGCTGAGCGTCGGGCTGGTCATCGATGACCTCATTTTCCTTGAGAGGGCCCTCGCCACCGGCTTGCCCGAGATCAGAGCCAAAAGGACCAAATCGATTGGCCGCGCCAGGCTCGAAGCGGCCCTCGAGGCCTACCGAAAAGCCCCGCTTACCGTCAGTGAGGATAAGGCTTTCTCTGATGCCACCAAGGGCTCTTTCTGGGGGGTGACGGTGCATGGCGAGAGCGGCTGGGTGAGACCGAATCCCGAGAGGCTCTGGCCCCTGGTGCTGATCACGAGCCGTGTGCTGCAGCTTGGCCTGTGCACTGCCCAGCTCCTTGAAAGCTTGGTTGGGTCCTGGCTGTCGGTGTTCCTCCTCCGAAGGCGGCTGCTGGCTAGCATGGTGCATGTTTTCGCCGCCGTGCGAGGTTTGAAGCCGAACGATATCATTCGGCTCTCCCCCGAGCTGGCTGCCGAGATCGCGTCTTTCATGCTGCTCGGGCCCCTTGCCTGTGTTTGCCTGCGTGCGCCTGTGGACCCCAGTGTGACTGCCACCGACGCCTCCTCTACTTGGCAGGCTGCTGTGCGAGCGCCCGTGCCTGTTGAGGCTGTGACCGAAGGCGTCCGGCAAAGCATCCAGAGAGGAGCCTGGACTAGGCTCTTGAGCGGCACCGCCGCCTGGCTTCGAGAAAAAGATCTTCTTGAGCCCGAGCTCGAGTTACCAGACGGCGCCAGGTTCCTTGCTCCTCCTCTGTACTTGGGCCTCGCCGTTTACCCTGCCTACTCAGAGCTCTGGCGTCGGGAGTACCGCTCGAGGGTGCACATCAACATCGCCGAGCTCGAGGCTTACTTGCGCGAGGAAGCCCGAGCGGGGTCAAGGAAGCCCTGCCACAGGTTCGTCTTCGGCCTGGACAGCCAGGTCGCCCTCGGAGCCGTCGCGAAGGGAAGGTCATCTTCGCCGCCCCTTAATGACCTGCTTTCTCGGAGCATCGCTGCCTATGTCGGTTTTCACATCATCCCACACTTGGTGTTTTTCCCGACTTCGGTCAACCCTGCAGATGCTCCGACTCGACACCAGGCCGTCGCTGAGCCTACTTTGCCTGTGCCCCAGTGGTGGTCTGAACTGTGTGCGGGCCGCACCGCCGACCTCGACAAGCTTACTCGTGACCTTGGTTTCTCCGTTGACGGCGACGGCTTTGCCCAGGAGGAGCTCTTTGTGCTAGGAGGCTGCCCCAATCCTCTTCTTCAAAGCGGCGGTTCCCTGAAGTGTGCTGCCTCTTTGGGGCCAGCCCGACGTCTCAAGCAGACCCTCGCACCTACTTGCACCCCTTCGGCCAGACCCCCCGTGTCGTCGCCCCTCGGCGCTGCCACCCGTGCCTGCCTCAGCAACTTCCCCTGCCGTCAGTTCGTGTGCAAAGGCGGGCTCCCCGACTTTTCCCAGCCTGGAGCTCTGGACTTGTTCTGCGCAGCTGGGGGTGTCGCTCGGGCCCTCCTTCGGCATGGCTGCCCCTGGGTGTTGACTTTTGACTTGCACCGGGCTGCAAGCGAGGATTTGACCGACCCTGCTCTGCAAAGGTGCCTCCTCTCTTTGGTCAAGGATGGAGCGTTCCTCGTTGTCGGTGCTTCCCCTCCGTGCTCTTCTTTCAGCCGCGCGACTGCCGCGCCCGCGCGCTCTGCTGCACAGCCTGAGGGTCTCGACCACCTTGCCCCGATCTTGTTTGCCAAGGTCGCCCGCGACAACCGTTGGAGTGTTTGGTTGCTCCAGCTTAAAGCTGCCGCCGCGGAAGCCGGTGCCCGGTACTGGTTTGAGAACCCTGACCTTTCTTTCCTGTGGCGTATGCCTGGCTGGGAAACCGTCTCCGACCCGCGGTCTCCACTGTCTTTCCGCCTTGACCTTTGCAGGTGCGGCTGCCCCTGGCGCAAGAGAACCAGGATAGCAACGAATACCTCGTTGGCTGGTGCGCGGCTCCTGTGCCCCGCGGCCGGCCACCACAGACTTCGCGGCTACTCGAAGGCCCACCGCAAGCCTTGGAATTTGGTGGCTCAGCACTTTCCACGTGGACTTTGTGAGCTGTTGGCTTTGTCCTTGTGCGCCGGTGCCGGTTGGACTGAGGACCGCGCGCTTGACCCCTCTGCCTGTGCCAAGCTTCCGTCGCACTGTCGCATCGGCGAAGCCTCTCACCCCGGTCCGAGGCAGCCATCTCGGCGTCCTCCCGTGCCCGGTGGCCTTTCCGGGGCCCCTTTGCACTCTGCCACGTCCTCCCGGCTCGGGTTTCTTGCCTGGGCCGCTTTCCTCAAGTGGGTGCACGGCCACGTCCTTTCCTCCGACCCTGTGTCGTCGTTCGTCGCTTGCCCCCCGCTTTTAGCCATGGCCCTCCGCGCTTATGGTGATTTTCTGTATCAAACTGGAGGCTCGCTGCAGAACTTCAGGTACACTGTGGTCGCGGCACAACGCCTTACTTGGGGAATGAAGGGCCAGCTTGGGCCCGCCTGGGAGATGGTGTCAAGATGGGAGCGACTGCAGCCGGTTGTACACCGTACACCGGTACCTGAGATCCTGGTGCGAGCGATGGTTTCTCTGGCTTGGGGAATGAACCTCAGGAGATGGGCCTCGGTGACCCTGCTCGCTTTTTACGGCCTGGCTAGGATTGGCGAGGTGATCAAGACGAGGCGGCGGTCCTTGCTTCTGCCCAGCGACCACATGGGTGGCTTTTGTGCTATCTTCGTGAAGCTGGAAAGGCCCAAGACCGCTGGGAGAGGCGGGCCTCGTACTCAGCACTTACGGGTCGATTTTTCGACAGCTGTCGAGCTGGTTTGCTGCGCGGTTGCTGGTTTGGATTGGGATGACCCTGTTTATCCTTTCGGCCCCGCCGCTTACAGACGCCGATGGGACTTGTTGCTGGGTTTACTGGGCTTGGACCGCTGCGAGCTGACACCTGGCGGTTTGCGTGGTGGCGGTGCCGTTTGGGCCTACCATCACGGCACCGCCATTGCTGATATCCAGTGGCGTATGCGTTTAAAACACCAGCATACCTTGGTTCACTACCTTCAGGAAGTGGCCGCCCTCAACGCGCTTCTTGATGCTGGTGCCGACTCCCGCGTACGACTTCGGCAAGTAGCGGAGCTTTTTCCGTTTGTGGTGCTTAGCTGTGCTTAGCTTTGACGCGCCCTACCTCGCTGCCACCGAGCTTCGGCAACAAGGCCGCGGACACGCCGCGCCTTCGGACACGGTCGGTTCTTTCACTACAGTGGATACATGGGCTGCACTTTTTCGGAGCTACGAAGCTGGGCTGTGGCTGCTACCACCCTTGCCTCAGCTCGCTCCGGCTTTTCTGTGCATCCCAAGCTGAGCTGTGTGAGCTTATGGAACGGGCAGCGGGAAAAAGAACGACCAGTTCGCTTAGCAGGGATTGGAGGAGCCACAAACATGTTCATGAATGGCGGCCTGGATGGGTGACTTCTGGGCATTGAAGGGTGTAGTGGTGCAGGGCCTGTCCAGACTGCATGTTCCAGGTGCCGGCGTGACTCCGAAGCGCGGCTGGGGGCTCCTCCAGGCATGAGAGATCCAGTTTGGAATTTGTCCGGATTCGAGTCTTGGTGGATTGTAGTTCCTGGGAATCATGAGATCGGATAGCTGAGCCAGTCATGCGATCAGCATCCGGATACTGCATCAATCAGACGGCTACGCTGGAATGAGGCAGGAACGAAGGGAGGTGGGTGAGTGGGTAGGAAGTTGGGTAGGTTGCAGAGGTCTTAATTCCCATATTCTGCTAGACAGGTCGACGGGACCGGCACCGTCGTCACGCTTACTGGCTGCCAGGCATTCGAAGAATTCTCTGTTCGCACATGTTTGCATGGTGCCCGATCAGTGGAATCAAACAGAAGCGGACCCACAGAGGCTTTCGATTCCGAGCGACATGACCACAATTCCTCTAGGCTTATCCCAAATGTGGCCCGGCCGCCACAGGTGCGAGTCCTGATAAAGGAAGGCCGTGCGGGGACACTGCCTGCTGCAGACTGGACAAACATGCATAAGACCTTGGTGAAAGTTGCTAAAGTCGGTATCTTACTTGAGACACCTTTGTAAGTGTGTACACGACCTGATGCAAGAGATGGTTTGTTGCATTGCCAGTTTCGATGTGACCGATGGAAACTTGGCGTCGAACGTCCGTAGACTTTCGAATGCGCCTAGCTCACTCCACTGTCTCAAGCCCGTGGGAGGTGCATGGAGCGGTTTCATCAACGAACTCGAGGCACATGATGGTTGGGAGAAGGATAATTTTGGGAAGCTTCAGTGCCGGAAAATGTCGTTCACAGGTCGTCGACGAGACCCGCGACATGATCGAAGATGCGGCCCAGAGACTCAAGGTTCCGTTCCAGAAAGAAAGCAACTTTCGAAGGCGCAGATTTCCTGCGCTTGAATTCTGCGACCTGAACTCAGGATGGCAAAGCCACCGAAGACGTGCTGGCCCAGCTCTGGCCTTGGCACAGAGACGGGAGCATGTCATGCTGTCTTGCAACAGCAGCCTCCGAGGTTGCACGCTATCCTTCAGGAGGTGAGGTACTGTCGGCAGCCCACAGCGCTTGCTTTTCATGGGGGGGTGGTCGTAGAAAGCAGTGGTGGCAGTCGCTTCTCAGGCTCAGAGCCTTCCGAGCTGCAGATCGTCTTGACCAGCAGAGACCGGACCCAAGCCTCCACGGCTTCACGGCTTCCGGGTCCCGTCAGCTCCAACCCTGAGGAATGCGGACCTTTCATCAACAGCTTCGGCGCCTTTGCGATGCTCCGGGGTGTTGGCCTTCAGTGTGTCCGTGGCTAGGCCTGCAAGTCCTCGGAGGAGGTTCAGGTTCCGACTTCGGAGTAGTGACTTCAATAGCTTGGAGCGTCGAACATAGAACTCCGAAGCGACTTGAGCCAGAGCCTCTCGTTGTCAGGCCATGCAGCAGACCGGACTGTCCACGTCTTTGGTGCTGCGCCAGGGGTTGCTTCGGCTCTGACCAGACAAGAGGGGGCTAAGGAAGTAGCGTGTTTACACTCGTGGCTGTCGAAGGGATGCCACGATTGTGGATGACTTTTCGGCCCATGTGCTTTCGGCAGACCATGAGAGGGAATGCAGGAACCGCTCGTGGTTGACAGAGCCTTCACGCAGCCGAGGTTGCCGACCTCGGAGAGCGCGCGGCGAGCGCGCTGCGGTACCTTGGCACATCATTTTTCTTTTTGTTGCTTGGTAGGCTTCGCTCGTTGTTGAAGTGCCAGAGCAGCTGGAGCCAGGTACCTGGAGCAGCTGTTCGAGACGCAGCTCGGAGGGCAGTGAAAACACCGCTGAGAATTGAGCCCCGAAGCCCCGAAGAGCAACACGACTCTGGTTGTGAAGAAACTCGATCGCTTCCGGGGGGAAGGGTGGTGGCATTCAGATTCACGGGGACGGCGATGGAGGGCATCAGGCAGGACGATCCGTAAATTATTTATCACTAAAGTCTTCCAGTTTCAACCAACTGCCACAGGGAGCGTGCAGAGTTTGTCAGTCAGGTTATGTTGTCAAGTTGTTTGCCTCTCTTCGTAAGACGTCCCGAATGCGTCATGAAGCCTTCTGCTTGAGGCTTCCTGCGCCGAAGGCTCGAGTTTCAGTCAGTCTTTGGTGCATGTACCGCTCCGGCTTGGACGCCGTATTCATTTCCCTGCCCCCGCATCCACAAGTGAGTCACGGCTAAGGGAACAGAAGCGCCGTGGGCGTGTTTAGGGCGAACCATTCCTCCACTCTCAAAATCGTCTTCACTCAATTTTGCCGGAGGTCCCGCAGCAGAAGCCCAGATTTCGAGTGCCTCGGTCAGAAGTGTGTTTTTTTAGTACTAGGAAGTAGTTGAAGCTGCACTTGCCCTGTCTGCTTCCATGGTCTGTGCAATTTCGTGGCTTGGGATAGGGGTGGTAGCGATTCTTGTCTTTATATTTCTCAGTTGGGCATTACTCATTTGCATGCGACAATAAAGGGCCAACCAGCTTCCTCCAGGTAGTCCTGCATGTCGACGCAGACATCTTCGCTGCGGGTGTACCAGTGCCTTGCGGCACACAAAGCTTCCTTTTGTTTAAAGCGGCGAGTGGGAACTGACAAAAAAACCGTGGAGCATGCCGATGACTCACCAGCTTGACGCTTGACGTTTGAGATCTGCGTTGGGGTGTCTTCATCAGGTGCAGATGGTCTACCAGGACCCGGCTCATCCCGGCTCGACCTTGGCACCCCTGGGCTTGTGGGCTTCAGTTGACCTGGGCGTTTAGGGTGTCCTGAGAAGGCTCAAGTACCGAGCTGCAGTCACGTGTGTGCACAGCCTCCGAGCCCGAATCTGAACTCCACCCGAGCGCCGATGTAACCTTGGAGCAGGAGCAACTTCGGTCGCTCATTATTCCAGCTCCTTGTCTGCAAGATGCTTCTTTGCATCAAGGGTGGGCCTTGTGAAGAGTCTTCAGGCTTTCCTGATACAGCGGTGATGCCCACATACTCAAACCCACGCAGATGAACGCCCAAACCAAAAACCAACAGCGCCCGGCTTTCCAAGCGACGAATTCCGATGCCCCAGAACTGGACCTGGAGGGAGGTCTGTAGAGAATTTAGGTTGGAGGTTTTTCTCAGAGTTCTCAGACGAGGAAAACCTCGGAAAACGTAGTGACAGAAGCCTTGCAGGCCATCGCCCCACAGGGCGAGGGCTGGTCCTGGCCGCAGCGAGGTGAGAGGGTTTAGGGCAGGTTAGGGCCGTTTTATGGGTTTAGGGCTGGGTTTCGGCCTCACAGCTTTAAGGACGGAAGACTCTCCCGCGAACAGGCTGGGCTGGTGAAGAACAAATGGTGCAGCACCTCCAAGCGTCCCTGCCCGCAGGCCAGGGCCGGGCATAAGCATTCACTGCAGAAGTTGCGAGAGACATCTTGGAAGCTCGCAGAGATTGCAACCGACTCTGTGAGGTAAGGCCGAGCTTTGCCGCGAACAGGAGTTCGAGGAGGCTTCGAAGGTCTCGAAGAGGCCCTTTGCCAGGGCTTGGCACGTCTTGGCACATGTTTGACTTGAAAGTAGGCGTTGTGTTGAGAGACGTAGTTTCAGTGGTGGTGCACGTGGTTCGGAAACATCCCGTTAGCCGAGGTTAGAGGAGTCCGGCCTCGTCGCCACCGTGGAAGAAGGCAGAGTTGCACAGAGAGTTGTTCATCGTTTGCACATCGGCAGTCCGCATCTACTTCCACATGCCGTGCAGGTTCGAGCAACCCTCTGAAGGACGCCAGCATGGAGGCGAGATGGTGTGTTCTCGTGAGCTCTGCAGATCATCTCCTTGCCAGAGGTACCAACAAGCTGGACCGGTAGCCTAGCCCGGGGGAGCCGTGTTCGGTTCCGAGATACTGCGAGGCACATGCCGTGCTTCGTGTGCCACGGGCCGGACACATGATTGCCAGTGCTTGGTCCTTAAGCCTGAACATGCCGGCTTGCCGGGTGCCTTTCAGCCGGTCGCTACCCAACGCTCAAGGATTCCCGGGATGCGTAAGCCAAGCCCTATGCAGGTCGGTCTTGCCGAGCACCATAGATCCCTCCTGCATAGGCCACGGGCGAGGGTTCTGAGCAAGGGAGAGTCAACTGACGTGTCTGCTTTTTTTCGGGGGGGTGGACGGTGGGGCGGTGTGCAGCTGAAACCTGGTCTATTTGCCAGCTGAAGCTGTGTATTGTAATACAAACCCACAACCTGGGCGGCAAAAAAAATATTGGTTTAGGTTCTAGGGGGCCGCAGGAGGGGAATCAAATAATTTGAATCCGGAGGCCTCCCCCATATTATTTAAGTCGCGGCCCGACTTGGACAATTCAAGTAACCTAAATAGCTTAAATAATTTACATGATTTAAATCCCGGGGAGGGGGTGGGAACGATCTCCCAGGGATTTAAATTGTTTAAATTATTTAAATCATTTTTGTACGTACAGCTTGCGTGCGTTAGGTTCTGTAGGACTAGCTGCGCTGTTCGCCGTAGTTAGGGCTCAAGGTAGGGCTGTATAGTGTACAGAGCGCAAGCGCTTCCCGGGGGCAACCATGAGGGGTTTCCT